>CM028133.1:487545000-487785000 GCA_016271365.2 Neoceratodus forsteri
TTTCCAACCCTAACATCCCATCCCCAACCCGCAGACTCTGACAGGTATCGGGGGGGGGGGGTGACTTGGCGTCATCAGTCCTAACACTTTTGGGTGGGATGTGAAAAATGACAGCTGTACTGTTCATGAGGTGGTGTGAAAAAATGGCTATGTTGAAAATTTGGAGTCAAAATATTAAAAACTGCCCAAGTTATGCACGTGCATAGAATAATTTCAACAGACACTCATAACTCAGCCATTTTTATGTTGCTTACATGCATGTGCAAGAAACATAGTGCCATCATCTGAGTTTTCAGAGGTGTGGCACCCATCTTCCAATTCAGTCAATGTGTTTGCAGGCACAGCCCCAGTTCCCCAATCACTGCTGCAGCTGTCTATGACAGCAGTTGAAAATGTAGTGGTCGTTCAGTTGAAAGTGAGAGCTCCACTTCAGTGAGCAGAGCTCCCCCCTCCACACACACAGACATGCACATTGATTGCTCATGTGCCTTTCCCCTCCCCCCCATGCACACACTGTACGGCTGATGAGGGCGCCAACTCCGCCAGCTCCACGCCCCAAAGCATCCAGGTGCCACACTGGGAGCCCACCCCAGCATGGCAAACTGTGTTATGGCTGATGGGGGTGCCCAATCCATCGGATCCAGCCCCACCCCACCAAACAGCCTTCCAGCTGCCAAGCTGGGAGCCCACCCCAGCGTGGCAAACATCCTTCATCGCCTTATTAAAAATAAACCTGTAAATACAAAAACTGTCCCCGCAGCTTCTCCCTGCCCCTCTCCACAACCTGCACCCACCCACTGTGCACCTGCCTCCCACCTCCATCTCCCCATACTTACCTCCGGACCTCGGCTTGACGATCTTCGTGGACCGGGAACACGTCTACACTCTTCAAAGCTGATCACAAACTGAGGAAATGCCGGTAAGCTGTATAATGGGATAGATAGGGTTTTTTCAACTTTGCTGCATATCTCAGGCATTTTTTTGAATTTTGGCACCAAATTTTCAACATGGGGTTTTTGGGACCCCTCCTCATGAATGCTGTCACTGTCATGGTGTTAATCGGGCCCAAAGGGTGATTTCGTGGTCACTGCGTGAAATCACCTTTTGGGACAGATTAACAAAACGACAGTGCCAGTGTTCATAAGGTGGGCTCTCAAAATGCCTATATTGCAAATTTGGTAAAAAAATTCCTAAAAATGACTGTTTTATGAGCGTGCATTGCGCAGTTCCTACGCAAGCTTGTAAGTTCACATATTTTTAATATTTGTGCTCTGGATTTTCAACATTGCCATTTTACCACACTCCCTTATGAGCAGTACAGCTGTCATTTTTCACATCTCACCCAAAATGTGTTTCCCCGCATGTAGTGCACAATGGCACAGTCAGTGTGCGAAATCAATGTTTGGGACACATTAAGAAATTCAAAGTGACACTCTTCATGAGCAGAGGTCTTAAAATGGCTATGTTGAAAATTTGGTGAAAAAATTCCCAAAAATAACTGTTTTAGGAGAGCACGTTGTGCAGTTCCTACGCACGCTCACAAGTTTGCAAATTTTCAATATTTTCACTCCAGATTTTCAACATTGCCATTGTACCACACCTTCTTATGAGCAGTACAGCTGTCATTTCTCACATCTTGCCCAAAATGTGTTTCCACGCATGTAGCGCACAATGGCAAAGTCAGTGTGCGAAATCAATGTTCGGGACGAATTAAGAAAATCACTGTCACACTGTTCATGAGAAGAAGTGTTAAAATGGCTATATGAAAAACTGGGTTAAAAAATTCCCAAAAAATGACTTTTATGAGCATTTGTTGCACGGATCCTACACACGCTCGTAAGTTCATGAATTTCCAATATTTTCAATCAGATTTTCAACATTGCCATTTTACCACACCTCCTTATGAGCAGTACAGCTGTCATTTTTCACATCACGCCCAAAACATGTTTCCGCCCATGTAGCGCACAATGGCGCAGTCGGTGTGCGAAATCAATGTAAGGGACACATTAAGAAAATCACAGTGACACTGTTCATGAGCAGAGGTCTTAAAATGGCTATGTTGAAAATTTGGTGAAAAAATTCCCTTCAGATGTTCTGCAATGTTACTAATGAAGATACTGAACAGGACTGGCCCCAGGACCGATCCCTGCAGCACCCCACTGGTCACCCCCTCTCCCTAGACTGCACACCATTTACCAACACTCTCTGCCTCCTGTCTGTTAGCCAGTTTCTAACCCAGTTTACCACCCTTTCCCCCATGCCCAGCCTACCCAGCTAGTTTATCAGCCTCCTGTATGGGATGGTGTCAAAGGCTTTGCTGAAATCAAGGTAAGTGTTGTCCACTGCCCCACCCTGATTCACTTCCTTTGTCACGCAGTCAAAAAAATCAACCAGATTTGTCTGACATGATGTCCCCACTGTGAATCCATGTTGTCTATGGTCCTGTGGCTTCTAGATGCCCCACTATCCTTTCTTTAAGCAATGTCTCCATGATCTTCCCCACTACTGAGGTGAGGCTGAACGGCCTATTGTTCCCTGCCTCCTCTCTGCTGCCGGACTTGTGTGGAGAGACCACATGTGCCCTCCTCCAATTCACTCATGTTGAATGACTCAGTGAACATGGCTGCCAGAGATACTGTTATCTCCCTTCGCAGTTCTCTTAATATCCTTGGGCATATGCCATCTGGTTCCATCGCTTTGTCCACCTTCAATTTAGTGAGCTCCTGCAGGACTCTTCTGCCTTTGAATGGACTATTGTCCACCTGTTCACCCCCTTGGCAACTGCTGTACTGCTGTGGCCCTTGCCCCTCCCACTCTTCTCTGAATACTGAACAGAAAGACATAGTGGATGTCTTTGGAGGAAGGCATGGAAATATCACTTCCAAATACCTAAACAGCACATACAAGCAAGCAACATTCGGCACTGACAAATGCTTGTTAGAAATATTTCAACATGGGCTTTTTGGGATCCCACCTCATGAATAATGGCACTGGCATTTCATTAATCAGTCCCAAAACGTGATTTCATGTAGCGGCTGTGAAATTATCTTCTGGGCCTGATTAACAAAATGACAGTGACAGTGTTCATGAGGTGAGGTCCCAAAAAGCTCATGTTGAAGACTTGGTGAAAAAATACCTAAATGTGTCAAAGACATCAGCATAAGTTCAAAATACCATTGAAATATATTATACGGCACTTACCTTGATTTCTCAGTTTGTGGTTCGCCTTTGAAGAGCACAGACATATTCTGGTCCACATAAGATGACAGCGCAGGATCTCCAGTGGTAAGTATAGGGTAAGAGGGGGTAAGTGGTGGTGGGTACTCAGTGGGAGAGGTCAGTGGTGACAATGAGGGACCATTTTCTTTGTTTTAGGTTTTAAAAATAATTAAGACATTATGGAACAGTTTTCTTTTTTTAGGTAAAATAAAATTATTAATACTATTGGGGCACTGGGAGTGGGCTCCCCAGTGTCCCACACTGCTGGGGGGGCTAACACATTATTAGAAGCATTTGGGGACACTGGGAAAGGGCTCCCCAGCTTCCCACATTGCTGGGGAAGGGGAATGGTGAATGCCGACGGGGGATTGGGCCCCCCCCATGTTGGGAGGGAGTGGTGAATGCCAACAGTGGAATTGGGCCCCCCCATGTCAGCAATAATTATAACAATAACAGGCAGGTATTGGGGAGGGGCATCTGACACTGGATGTGGCCATCCCGGTGTCAGATTATTACTATAAACATAAAAAAATGAAGGGGGTTGGTGATTGGAGGTTAGGGGGTGCCACTAGAGGGAAAGGCCGGCTCATATGCAGAACTGCAGCTGGCAGCATGAGTTCTAGCTGCAGCTGCAAAAGTCAAGAAAATACTGCTGTTCTCATATAGAGAATGCAGGGAGAAGTGCTCCTCTTGCTAAGGCAATCACTGCAGATCTTGGGTGGCAAGAAAAGCCTTTTTTTTGCATAATTTTAAAACATAACCATCAGAATATAGCTAAAGATGTAGCTAAAGGGGTTCCCTTTAGCTAGGTTCTCATGTTTATTTTTTTAAATTCATTCATTTTTATGTCTTTTGTTTGTTTGATTTGACTCAGTAAGTGGAAAAAGAAAATGCCCGACACAGGAAAAAGAATTTCCCACTTCCAACACAGGATGATCCATGTGCGCAAAGGCATTAGGCTCCTGCAACACAGGATAACCCTGTCTGCGAAAAGGGATTCATTCCAATGACAAAGAATCAATTTTCACGCAGTACCTCCAACATAGAATCCATTTTCGTGTGGTACATTTAGTTTTTTCCCATGGGAAATAATGGAAAATTCAAAACTGAATAACTTTTGAATGGATTAGTATTTATTCACCAAACCTAAAAAGGCACATCTGCGAGACAAAGGCTTTCTACCCTGAAAATTTCAGACCACAACTCAAAACAGTTTGTGAGATACTGGTGGACAAACAAACCCCAGTAAAAAACATGAAAACTTCTGTATTTTAAACACTCTGTATTTCAGAAACCACACAAACAATTCAAACAAAATTTGCCACATCAACAGACCTACTCTAGCAGTTATGCATGCCAAATTTCATGTAAATCCCTTGAACCACTACAAAGTTATTAAGCTGCAAAAATTGGCCTTTAACATTTAACACCCTCATCAACCCTAACTATAGTGGCACTACCACGCCAGTATAATACCACCATATACTGTATATTATGGTTGCAGGAGCTGTCTGACTTACTGCCTTGTTGTATCAGAATCACTTACTTTTGGTTCATGGCTCTTATACCCTAAGAATGCATGCGAGGTAACTCTTACAACCATAAGAGTGGTCTCAGCTGTGGTATTAACATACATATTGAAGAGAACTGAACCTACTACTGGTCCCTGCAGCTCACTGATGGTCACTCTCCCATCATTTGAGTGAGTGCCATTAACCACCACCATCTGTCAACTATTTGTTAACCAGTTTCTAATCCAATTCATCACTGAATTACTATTGCAATTCCCTTTACTTTGGGCTTCCAGGGGTTGACATCCGCCGCTTGCAGCTGGTGTAGAATTCCGCAGCCCGGTTGTTAACAGGGATGCCTCGTTCTTCCCACATTACACTGGTGCTGCGGGAACTGCACTGGCTGCTGGTTCAGTGGCGGATCACCTTTAAAGTCGGTTTACTGACTTACAAAGCCCTACATGGTTTGGGCCTGACTACCTGAAACAGCTTCTGGTTCCTTACCTCCCGGAGCGACCGCTCTGCTCGGCCAATGAGGGGTTGCTGGAGATTCCAAGGGTAGTTTAAAATCTTCTGGTGCCGGGCTTTTATGTTCGGTGGCTTGACCTCTAAATTCTCTACCCTGTTGGATTGAGAGTGAATGACTGTGGGGGGTTTTAAACAAGCACTGAAATCCTTTTTGTGGATTAAGGCATTTGGGGATGGTGCCGACATGGTTTGATGTTATTTATGTTATTGTTTTTATTATGATGTTTTACTCTGATTTGATTTTAACTATGTTCTGCGCCTTGATTTTTGAAAGGCGCACTATAAATAAAGATTATTATAATTATTATTATCACTTTGGGCCCAATTCTAAGGCTGCTCAGTTTCTATAGCATTCTCCTGTGTGTCACAGTGTTGTAGGCCTTGTTATAGTCCAGACTGGCCACATTCACTGCCCACTTCTGATCTATTTCACTGTTCAGCCAGTCGAAGAAATCAAACAGGTTTGTCTGGCATGACCTCTCCTCCTTGAATCCAAGCTGACTGTGGTCTTGCAGCCCAGTGGATTCAAGATACTCTACCAGCCATTCCTTTAGCAAGATTTTCAGTAAGCTCCTCACCACTGAAGTGAGACTAACTGGCCTATAGTTGTTAGCACCCTGCCTGCTGTCACTCTTAAGTAGAAGGACAGTGTCTGATGATCACCAATCCTTTGGAACCATGCCCGTTTCCAGTGAACTGCTGAATAAAGCCTTCCATGGGGCAGATAGCACCTTTCTGAGTTCCTTTACTACCCTTGGGAGTATCTCATCCAGTCCCATAGTCTTGTCTACCTTCAGAGCAGTCCTATCAGTACTCTTTCCACTGAAAATGGACTTGTGTCCACCCTCCCCCCTGTTGTTGCTACTCTCTGGTGCCCCCCCCCAACTCTCTCCAGTGTGAAGCAAGCTCAGAATGTCCAATTATGTCAATGAACTCAGAATCTCTTAGTTATTCCAGTGAGCTCTGGATCTCACCATAATACCAGTGATCTCAGAACCTCCCAGTTACACCAGTCAGCTCAGTACCTCTGATTTGCACCAGTGAGCTCAGGATCTTCCAGTTATATCATCAAGCTCAGAACCTCTCAGATACGCCAGAAAGCTCAACTCCTCCCAGTCACAACAATGAGATCATGACATTCAAGTTACGCCAGCAAGCTCAGGATCTCCCACTTACACCAATGAGTTCAGAACCTCCCAGTTACATGTGCAAGCACAGGATATACCAGTTACACCAGCCAGATCAGAACCTCCCCGTTACACCAGCAAGATCAGGATTCCCAGTATTTCCCAGTTAACACTAGCCAGCTCAGAGCCTCCTAGTTACACTAGCAAACTCAGAATTTCCAAGGTACACCAGCAACCACTGAATATCCCACTTATATTAGCCAGCTCAGAACCTTCTGGATGCATCAGTGAGCTCACAACTCTGAGTTACAGCAGCCATCTGACCGTATACCATCACAACAATGAAACTGTCACAGCTAAGGCCATTACAGTGACAAATATTGGCAGGTCGCTGTAATGGTCCCGCTGTACTGGCACTATTTCTCCTGGTGTTACGCTCCCACCTTGAAACAACTCTGACCTGCAGTTGGTTATTTTAATAAGAGGGGGTGCAGAGGGCAAAGCCCCCTGCAAAAAAACACTCTATTTTAGATGGAACAATGCCAACTGTTGGCACTGTGCCAGTCACTGTCCTGGATGTTGACAACAATGTTGTCGCTGCAGCATGGTACATCCCCATCTGACAACCTCCCAGTTATACAAGCAAACTCAGAATCTCCAAGTTCCATATCCAGCTACAGGCCCATCTCTCTCCTTAACTACAACATCAAAATACTTTCAAAATTTGTTAGCAGAACAATTGGAGAAGGTTCTAGCATGCCTCATTGGACCTGACCAAGTGGGCTTTATGAAGGGGAGATCTTCGGTGGACCACTTCCACAGATTGACTCATGGTTTCTCTGCATCCAGGGATGCCCCTCAAGCCATGGCATTGTTTTCCCTGGATGCAGAGAAAGCCTTTGATAGAATCAATTGGCAGTTCCTGTTCAGATCTTTGCACAGATTTGGGTTTCCACCCAGGTTTGTGACATGGATCAAATCTTTATATAATAACCCAGTTGCTTGCATCTATTGTAATGGGGTGTCTTCACCCTGTTTTTCTCTGCAAGCAGGTACAAAACAGGGATGCCCACTTTCACCCTTATTACTTAACCTTTATTTGGTACCCCTTATAATTTTCATAAAGGGATCCCGACTGGTCCATGGTATACCATTAGGTGCTAGGGAAGAGAAGATAGCAGCCTATGCAGATGACATCCTCCTGCATATATCCCACCTTAGCAGCTCCATCCCAGGGATCTTGAAATTGATTGAGGAATTTAGCTCTTTATCCAACTACAAACTTAATGCAGATAAAAACATCCGTTTCCCCCCTCAATTCTAGAGTGACTAAACAAGAGATTATAGAATTGGGGCTTAACTGATCTCCTCCTAAAACCCTAAAGTACTTAGGTATACAGTTAGCCAGAAGTGATACCCAGATGAAGAAACTCAACCTGGATGCTCTGCTTAAAACAATACAAGATTTAACGTGCTGGCAAGGTCTCTCATTATCTTAATGGGGGCAGGTAAATATAGTTAAGATGAATGTTCTCCCGAGGATCTTTTACCCTCTCAACCTTATGAATCAGTGGCTACCCAAAGCCTGGTTCAAAGCAGTTCACACATGTGTCGCAGATTTCATATGGTTGGGGAAATCTCAGAGGAGAGCGTTTCATAAATTGGCAGCCCCTAAAGTCCTGGGTGGCCTGAAACTACCCCATTTCGGTCTTTATCACTGGGCCAGTCAAACTAATAAGTATCTGAGGTGGCTTACTCCGAAGGAGGTTTTAGAGTCCTCTCATGTTCCTTTCTGGCTCAGAGTGGAGAAAGACCTGTTGGAGGCTAATGGCATCTCCCCGGCCTCAATGCCCTATATTAATGTGGGGGAGGCTTCCTGTAGGCCTGTGCCAGTCGGTTATTGGCAACTCAGTGTGTACTAATTCCCAGTTGTGTGCATCATTGCATTATGTAAACACAAGGAATTTGTTGCAGTCCATAGTCAAGAACCCTAACTTCAGAATTGATGGGAAAATGATTCCCATTAACTGGATCCCACAGTTGAATGAGACTAGGGTGGAGGATTTGGCTAAACAGGAAGGAGACTGGTTATCAACTGCTGAGATACTGCTTCAGTGTGGGATTGATCATGACTGGGCTGTTAAAATATATTAGGTTAGACATATGCTTGTTCAATACTTCAAGTCTGGGGGAGGTGTCCTCAAACTCAAACAACCCGACTAAGACCTGTAGCGATTTAGTAGCTGCCCCACATGCTGTCTCCAATATATACACCAGTTTGTACTCCAAAGTGTTCCCAAAAGTAGCTGGGATTCAAAGATATTGAGTGGACCTGTATCCGCAAACTGCACCCAGGTGGGGGAAAATCTGGGAGAAATGTCACCACTACAGTACATCAAACAAGATAAGTTAAGGCTCATGCAACAATATATACTTAATGATATATACATGACACCGTATAAACTGTATAAGATGGGAAGAATGAGCACGCCCTTGTGCAATAGGTATAATGCAGATGTAGATACCCTGCAACACATGTTCTGGGAATGTAACAGAGTTGCACCTTTACGGGAAACCATCAAGAATAGAACAGACCCTCTGTTGGGACTGCAAGATTATTTCATCCCAGAGGTGTGTCTGGTGGGGGGATTTTAGTGGGTTTCCAGCAATGGACCACAGGTACCACATCACCATAATTGCCCTCTCAGTGAAAAAACTAGTGCTTAGGCACTGGCTGGACTCCTCGCCTATTTCTTATTTAGAATGGGTCCAGGAGTAACTTTCTAACCTCTGTACGAACAGAATGATGTTGAGTCTGTATAACCGTATGGGTAAATACAAGAAAAAATGGGAGAAACTCCATTTTCTTTATTCACTTTAAGGAGGAGATTTGCATGTGACCTGCAATCATTCTAATGTTCTCCCTGAAGGGGTCCTCTAGGGCTCCACGGATTCCTCCTGGTGACTAGGAGCTGGATGTTACAGATGGTACCAAAGGGGGGGAGGGAGGAGAGGAAGGGGGGGTTGGAATAAATGTAACGCCACTGTAAGATCTGCTATTCTGAGGTGTATGTGTAAAATTAATAAACTTTAAATTAAAAAAAAAAAAAAAAGAATCTCCAAGTTCCATCAGCAAGCTCAGAACCTTACAGTTTACTAAGTTTCTAAGCACCCAACAGGTTCACTGACTGCCTTAGGAGTCTTGGTTTCAGCTATAGCTCAGAAACCTCCCCCTTTCTCCAAGTGAGTACCCCCCATATGTCTCACAAGCTGGCTCAAGACCCAGCATTTCAGGGGCCCAATATCAGTTTTTCACAGAACCTCAGGTATCCCTCCATCAGTTTCAGCAGCACCTTAGGACCCACTGCCACAGTTTCATCAGCACATTAAGATCCTAACCTCAGTTTACTCTTCCACATCAGGACCCCAACCACAAAATCATCAACCTCTGAACTCCTCCTCAGTTTCATGAGCCACTTCAGTTTCAAGAGTAACTTCAGGAGGACCCCCAATCTCAGTTTCATCCATCATGTCAGGACTTGCATCTCAGTTGCATCAGCCACCTATGTATCACCCATTGCTGTTTCACCAGCCACCTCAGGACCCCACCTTAGTTTTATTACTATCCACCTGAGGACCACTTACCTTAGTTTCATCAGACACCTCAAGACCTCCAACTCCATTTCACCAGCCACCTCTGCACCTCCACTTCAGTTTCATCAGCCACACTAGGATTCTACCTCCAACCCCTGTATTCACTAGGCACCACAGGACCCCCACATTAGTTCACCAGACCCTTCAGCACCCTAACTTAGTTTCATTAGTCACCTCAGGACCCCCTGCTCAGTTTCACCGGCCACTTCAGGACCCCAACCAAGGTTTCCCCAAAACCTTAGGAGGACTTGCAACCTCATTTTCATCAGCCACCTCAAGACGCCCTGCCTCCATTTCAGCCACATCATCAGGACCCACTACCTAAGTGTTATCAACACCTCTCGATTTCTGCCTCAGTTTCATCAACCACCTCAGGACTCCCTACTCAGTTTCATTAGTCATATAAGGACCCCCACCTCAGGACTACTCAACTCAGTTTTACTAATCGCCTCTGGACCACAAGCATCAGTTTTCTTAGCCAGTTCAGGACCCCCAATTAAGTTTCACCAGCACCTCCAGAAATCTGTCTACCTTAGTTTCATCAGCCACCCAGGACTCCTCGCCTCTATTTCACCAACCACCTCAGGACCTGTGCCACAGTTCAATCATTCACTGACTGCACCTCCTCAGGTTTACCAGCCATCACAAGATTTCCAGCCCACTTTCACAAGTTCAGGATCCCTTCCTCAGCCTCATCAGCCACCTCAGGACCCCCACATGAGCTATGTCAATCACCTCTCACCCCATACCTTAGTTTAATATGCAACCTCTGGAACCCATCGTCAGTTTCACTAGCACCTCAAGACCTTCCACCCACCTCAATTTCATCAGCAACTCAAGACCCCCTTCACCAGCACCACAGGACTGGGAGTCATTATCTCAGTTTCAGCTGTACCTTAGTACCCCTGCCACAGAATCACCAGCCACCTCAGGGATCCCACTTCCATTTTATCAGCCTCCTCAGGACACCTCCCTCGGATTCATCAGCCACCTTAAGACTTCCCCTCACATCAGTTTCACTAGCACCTCAAACATCCCTTCACGTCAGCTTCACAAGAACCTTAGGACTCTCTGTATCAGTTTCCTCAGCTTCTCAGGGCCCCCATCATAGATAGTCCCACCTCAGTTTCACCAGTTCCTCAGAATCTTTGTCTCAATTTCATAAACAAGCTCAGGATCTCCTCATATCAGTTTAATTGGCATTATTGGAATCCCTTCCATCCCCACCTCACTTTCATTGGCAAACTCAGGACTCCCCTTTCATTTTTATGAGCCACCTCAGGATCCCTACTTCAGTTTCATTAGTCATCTCCAGATGCCCACCTAATTTCAAGCAACTCTTCAGAGACCCCTACATCAGTCCCACAAGCACCCAGGGCATTCAACCTCAGTTTCATCAGCACATCAGGAGGACCCCCAATCATTTTAGTAGCACTTCTGGACTCCCCACCTCAATTTCACCAGTAGCTCAGGACCCTTACCTCAGTTTAACGAAAGCCTCAGGAATAACCACCTCAGTTTCACTAGTACCTCAGTACCCCACCTCAGTTTCATCAATATCTCAGAATTTCCAACCTTAGTTTCACAAGTACTTCACAACCTCAACCTTCATTTTACAAGTACCTCAGGACCATAAGTCTTAGATTTTCATCAGCACCTCAGGCGTCCCCACCTCTGTTGTATCAGAACCCTCACCTCAGTTTCATCAGCCAGCTCAGCCAATCAGTTCATGACCTACATCAAGACCCACATCTCAGTTTCATCTGTCAGGTCAGTCCCCCTCATCAGGACCCCCAACTTAGTACCCCAACTCATTTTTATGAGCACAGCAGGGTACCTTACCTTACCAGCCATGTCAGGACCTCTTCTCCCTTGGTTTCAGCAACCACCTCTGGGTCTCTCTCTACCTCAGATTCATGACCACCTCTGGACCTCACACCACAGTTTCATGATCACCTCTGGATCATGACCCCAATTTCACCTGTTACCTCAGGAACCCCTAATTTAGTTCAACAGCCACCTCATGAAACCTTATGTCAGTTTCAGCAGCCACATTAGGATCCCCACCACAGTTTTACCAACTTTGTCAGGACCACAACCTCAATTTCAGCAGCAACTCATGGCACACCTGCAAGTTTCACTAGTCACTTCTTGACCCCACATTAATTTCAGCATAATCAACTTAGCCCCCCCCATTTCTTCTGTCAGCTCAGGGGTTACATTGTCACCAGCTGGCTGAGAACCTAGATTCTCCAGGTAGCTTAGCTGACTCAGGATGAATGCTGTGCAGTTTTTAACTTACACAGACAGTTAGTAGCATTATTTGTTCTTGTAAAAACAGATAGGCCAAGTGGGAGATTTAATATCTTTTGTTGGCCCTACATGTCATTTTCAATACACAAGCATTCGGGCTTTGCAGTGACCTTCATGAAGTGATGACTTACAGTAATTGAAACATGTCTCACTACTGTTCACCCGAGGAATCAAAAGTAAGTTAAGGTAGGGCCAGCCCAGTGGCACTGAGGGTTGAGGCGCTGGAAGCCGCACCTCGTGCCATGCTGGTGACCCACATTCGGGAATGAGTGCAGTCTGCTGGGGGTTGGCAGGGAGGAGAAGGACTGAGCATCTGGAGGACAGCTCTCCTTCTCTGTGGAGGCTGGGTTCCAGCAGTCGGTGTTAGCCTGGCCCCTAGTGGTGGCTGGGGGTTGGCACACTGATGCCACAAAATGGGGGCTTGGAAGCAGCACACACAGAAGCGTGTGTGGCACTGTCACAGATGACATTGCATGCGCTGTCCCGGCAAGCAGGAAAACCAGGAAATAGGCAACACAGAGGATGAAGGGGAAGCTCGCAGGCCTCACAGTCAGCCAGCCACAGCACAGAAGTGCTCAATCTGGTCTCGAAAAGGAGGGACCCCCTCTGACCCCACCGGAGGGGTAAGCCCTGGGGCCACTACAGTTCTGGCTGGTAGATGCCGGGGTAACGAGGCTGGGGCTCCCCCAAGTTGTGACAGCTGTGGGGGCAGGAGTATAAACAATCACAAAAAAAAAAAAAACATAAGTTAGGCATTATGTACTCTCCTGAGGGAAGCACTGTCAATAAAAGAGCAAATCCAGGCCCACTTGATTTTTTCAGAGGGCTGAGACACCTCTGTTTCATTAATCAGCTTATGTTTACTAACTGTCCTTCATTAGTTTCACCTGCTGTTTTACAACCTCTTGGTTTCCCAAGTGCCCAGTTCCTGCCTCCACACGAGTGTCACCAGGCAACTGTGGGCCCTCCCAGATTCATCAGATGAGTTTCCTCTTGATTTCTGTGGCTAGCATATGATATGCCAGTTTCATTAGACAGCAGGACATTGCCATTTATTTGTTTATTTTCTATTTATTGAAATGTTTCACCAGGAAGGCACACTGAACAACAAGCTGCTCGTCTTACGTTGCGACCTGGGGGTAGGGGAACATGAGGATTGAATACAGAAATTTGATACAAAACACAAAATTTACATTTGAATACATACAGCTAAGAAGCGTGTAGACTATAAAATAAACAATGACCAAGTGGAATGCTAACAGTTTAGATCTAAGGAACATGAGGGTAGACTACTGAGATAAATACAATAACACAAAATTCACATTAGAATGCAAACAACTAAGAAGCTCATGGTCTGTGTAAGTAAACAATGACTGAATGGAGTACTAGCAGTTTTGATCTAAGGCAAGTTAGTATGCAGTAGCACAGACAGTACAATTAGCTATGATACATTAGAAGTGCAAATAAACTACAAGTGCAGTAGAGATTTAGGGGCTAGCATTATTCGTGCAGAGTAGTGGAGAGAAGGAGGAGGAGGGAGGAAGGAGGGTATAGAAGGGGGAAGGAGGGAGGGAAGGGAGGTGAGAGGCATGCCAAGGTGGTCTAGCCCCTTCAGGATGCTGAAAACCCTGTCAGGGGTTGAAACAAGGCAGATAGAGGTGGGGTTGAGTTCAAAGTAGGGAGGTGGGGAGGAGGGAGGTAGAGGTGGGGGGAAGAAATGGAGGAGAAGGGAGGAGGGGGGCTTTTCAAGATCAACCCCTTCAGGTTGCTGAGAACCCTGCCAGGGGTTGGAACAAGGAAACCAGTTTACCCATTTCCCTACCTTTCAGATAAGCTGCAGATCCTAGTTAACCAACAGCAATTTTATCATCTGGTTTTGAGCCCAATATCTTATCAGCTAACTCTGGCCATTCAAGTTATGCCAGCTGATAGAGACCCATCCCCCCAACACACACACACATATACATAATTATTTTTTCACCAATTAGCATACAGCCCCTGTCCCTAATTTTACCAGCCTCTCCCCCAGTTTTGCAGAAACTGCCCATTACACTACCTGTGTGAGAATTCTGGTCCCCCTCAAATAACACAGTTCAGGAGTCCAGTTTCCCTAGCCAAACTCAGTGCATCCCTATTTAGAGAGATCATTGGGGAAAACACTCAACAACGGGGCAGTTGGTAACTGGACAGTTCTGTATGTGGAAGGTAACTTTTGAAAACTGACATAAAACTATGAGGCAGACAGTAGCCCATTACATTTAGCATTTACATACATACATACATAATGTCGGCAGATAAGGACCTATATGGCCCACCTAGTCTGCCCAATGTAATCCCTGCTACTGAGCTCCCCTTCCCCCCTTAGCTCTTCTTACCCTTTCCCCCTTGTATTCCCATATGGCTATCCCATGCATGCTTGAAACCTGCTACCATTTCTGTCTCAACCACCTCCTCTGGCAGTTTATTCCAAGTGTCCACCACCCTTTTCCAGGAAAATCTGCCACTACTGGCTATACCTCGTTATTTACATGCTGTCACTCACTGTCATAAGTAAAAGCTAAGTGTAACCCCTAGGTGGCGCTATCCCAAGGGCTACTACCCCAGCCTGCTTGGCTAGTAGCAGGTTAAGGGGCCCGAGTTCTGAAACAGGTGCCTCCACCAGGAGGTCAGGGTTGGTAGTGGTCAAGCTAACTGGGGCACAGCCCTCTGGGACACTGTACCTCTTTCCTTACTAGTGGCTGGAACAATACACAGTAATCACTTTCACAATATCCCTGATACACCACACAAGTACCCACACTGTTTGCATTTACCACCAGGGCTTTCCTCTGGAATGACCCTGGGGACCCCTGTAAAACAAGATTATACACAGCAAATAACAGCAGTACAGTACTCTCACACAAACTGGAACCACAGTCAGGGTAAATGCAAGAAAGAGTTAGATCTGATTTATTTAAGGGGCTTGAACAAGGGAGTGGTGTAATCAGGTTAGTTTGCTTAAAGGCTCTATCAATCAAACAGTTATGCATACACTTCAGGGTCCATAAACAGTCACACACTCTGGGTACCCAGATGGAGAATGATGGTCTAGTCGGGAATATTGCAGCTGGTTGGGGCCCTGTGATGGAAGAAAACAACATGCACAACACACACTATTTGTAATCTGGAGCCGAAGGGCTCAGTTCATGAAAAGAAAACAACACGACAATCAGATGACACACTTTTAGATTAGGCTGTTGTTGCAGGGAGCTACCCTGATGATTACTCATGATACCCAAGACTGGACACAGGCTGGACAAAAATCGAGACAGCAGGTGGTTAATCTGGAGTGCCAGGAGAAGCTGGGCCCACACAATTCACCGAGGCCTCGTTTCTGCTCAAGCATGGAGCAGGGGGCTGATCCCCAGGCAGGTCTCTCATCAGTGGCTTTCTCTGTGCAGTGGGGTAGTCTGGCAGGGCAAGCATGGCATGGCCCAGGCCGAATGGAGGTGAATGCGGATTCAGTACGATTAGGCTGGATAAAGCTTCCAGCAAGCGGAACACAGTTCACACAGTGGGGAACCAAATCAAGACCCACTTTCAATACACAGTACATTTACATGTAAGGAAATTCTACTGTACCATGCAAACTGCTCTCTGGTCATGATCGCAAAGTCTCTGCACAAACCGGGGATTCAAAAACAACTGGAAATCCTGACAGGCCGATCGCATTCGGCAAATCTTTGGTCTTTTTCAGGTTAAAACCTGTTCACAGTCCAGTCACTTAAATAGTCCTCACAACTCGTATTCAGTCCGAATAAACTCTATTTTCCCTCTCAGGGACAGCAGGCAGACAGGCAGGCCAAAACTCAGCCCTTTCACAGTTCTCACATGCAAAACTACACAGAACTGCTGCTCAAAAATCACTTGAGCTGTTACTTTTTTACTTCTCAGCTCAAAACTGAAACTAGCTGCAGCAGCCTGGAAAATTCCCCAAGATCCAAAAGGTTCAATTGTCTGATCCTCCTGTCAGTCACAACAAAAGCTCCTACGTCAGGTGCAAAAAGGTGCAAAAAGCCCAAAACTACAATTCCTACAGATTTTGACTCCAGACAGCTCCTGTAGTCCGACTCCATTTTAGGTCCCACCAGTACTGATTGGTCCAATTCACAGTCCAGTACCAAGATAGTGGAGATAAACAAAACAGTCCTTGCTGCAAAGAAGGCAGGTTAGACAAACTACATTATCATTATCACTCTAAATGATTTTCAGCAAATAGTTACATCTTTCAACAGAGCTCCTTCTCAGATTACTTATGACTGCAATCCAGGCAGTTCTTAAAGAGACAGTACATAGAGGCTATACAGGAACTCTCTGGCAATCACATTTAAACTGCTAAAATGCAGGACACCAGCCTGGCAGTGAGCATTTAGGCAAGCTCGAGGAAGACTTTTCAGGAACCCCCATGAGGAAGACTTTTCAGGAACCCCCATATTTTCGGGGGTTACACCCTTCCCTGCCTGGAGAAAACCTGGCACCCGTATCAAGTCTGTACCATCCTGCATCAGTTAACATAAACTTATTACTTTACTATACATATTTACTACACTTCATGATACTATATCCATTCTGACAACACATTGTGCATATTTCACACAGATAAATTGAACATTACTATACTGAATCAGGTAATAACTTCTTGTACCTTAAACAATGCAAGAGGGGGCCTTTCTCTATCAGCTAACTTGGAACTAGAGGGGGCAGGGGCACCATGGTGAGAGGGAAAGACAAGTAACCTGGCATTGGCTGTCAAGCTCAATTTGGGCAGTGAGGTCGGTGAGACATAAACACCATTGTGCACCACACTGAGAGGCAAATCCACTGGCCTCCTGGGAGAATCATAACTGAGGCATACTACTGGCTTGACAGCTCGGACAGTCTTTCTAAGAGGGACAACTACAGTCTCTGTACTCTCATCACTGGTCTGGGGACTCTTGTCACTTGTGAGGGGTGCCTCTGCCTGGGTGGGAACTTCCAAACATTGGGCACTGTCAATGCCTTGCTCTGTAGGCTCTGTTTCTACTACACTTGACTCATTTTGCGAAGGCTCAGCACAATCAAGCTTTGAGGCACTGAAGCGGGTGGTCAGCACTCTCATAGTGTTCTTCAAGTTCTGGTATGTCACCAGAGAGACTCCAACCTTCAGCCCCTTCTTCAGGTAAATCATACAGTTCCACAATACACAGAGACCCAAAATCTTCAGACGTGATACTTTGCACTTCACTTTCTGGGAGCATTGGCTCCAAGGACGAAGCTGGGGGGTAAGGCAGTCTAGAAGGCCCAGTTTCATCCTCACAATTTATCAGGGGGTTACCTCAAAACAGCTGACTCAGTTCACAAGAGGGGTAATAAGCATGGTCGTATTCACTTTCATCAGAAGTGGACTGACAGTCACTATCATTCTGGGCCTGCTGCGGAGGAAACCTTAAATCTGTGACCACGGGGGTAGGTTGACTCTGTCTCTTTCTTGCAGCAGCATGAGTCACTGGTCCAGGGGGCTCAATTTCTGCGGGTTCAGCCTCAATCATGACTTGGCCGATAGGCAGCAAGTGGTTACGGTGCATGGTCCTGACAGCCTTGGAATTGTTCTCTGGGCGCACCTTGTAAACAGATAAATCATCCAACTTTCCAACTACTACATGGGGAAGATGGTGCCACCAATCAGCAATTTTGTGTTTACCATGCAGTCCCAAATTGTGTAACAACACATGGTCTCCAGGTCGAAGCTCTTGATCCTTTACTTTTTTATCATGCCTCTTTTTGTTGGCTTTATTTCTCTTGGCGGCCATTGTCTGGGCCAGTTGATAGGCATGGTTCAATTGAGCTTTCAGTTTTTGTACATATTGCAAGTAGTTTTCAGCTTGGACCCCATCTGGAGAGACCCCAAAACAGACATCAATTGGCAGCCGGGCCTCTCTCCCGAACATGAGGCAGTAGGGGGAGAACCCAGTAGCATCATTTTTCATGCAATTGTATACGTGTACCAAGGTGCTAATCTGATGGCTCCATTTATGCTTGTCTTTTGGGTGAAGGGTGCCCTGCATGTCTAGAAGGATGCAGTTAAAATGTTCTGGTTGGGGTCTCCCTGCGGGTGATGGGGTGGTTCTTGACTTTCGCACCCCCCACAGAGAGAGAATTTCTTTGATTAGCTGACTATGAAAGTCTCTGCCTTGATCAGAATGACTCCGCTGGGGGGCACCATAGTGGATGAAGAAATTTTCCTCTAGCACCTTGGCCACGGTAGATGCCTTTCGATCTTTGGAGGGAAAAGCTTGAGCATACCGTGTGAAATGATCCGTAACCACTAACACATTACAAATGTTCTGCAGATCAGGTTCTAAACACAAGAAGTCTATGCAGACTAGTTCCATGGTGGTGCTGGTAGTAATATTAACAAGGGGGGCAGCCCTCTGAGGCAGGACTTTTCTTTGCAGGCAGTGACTACAAGTCTTTACATGGTGCTCAACATCGGCACCTATTTTGCACCAGTAGAAGCGAGATCGTACCAGGTCAAGGGTTCTGTCAATACCGAGGTGCCCCATGTGATGGTGGAGGGACCTTAGTACTAAATCTTTAAAGGCCGTGGGCAGGACCAATTGTTGCTTGTCTACTTTGCCACTATGATCTACTGTCTCTCTATACAACAACTGATAGAGCAACTTCAATCCAGGGCCTTCTTTAAACAATAAAGCAGTTAGCAAGTCAGTGGAATGTAACTTAGACACATCTTTCCCCGTACGCAGCGCATCAAGTGCTGGCTGAATCATAGTATCTTGGGATTGAGCCCACTGAATGCTGTCATTGTCAAATTGAGGTAGTGCACTAATATCTAGAGCAGAGAAGTGGCAATAAGCAGCTGGTATGCAGGTGTCAGAAGGGCCCAAGCAATCTACTAAACAGTCCACTGTGACCACAGACATCTGTTCATCTCTATCAAACTTTTGGCACAATGCTTGAATGTCAGGTTCAGACAGCCTGACCCAATCACTCTTGGAAGTGGGCCTTGGTGACAGGGCATCAGCATCAATATTGTTCAGGCTCGGTCTGTATTCGACAGCATAATCATAGGTTGATAATGCAGAAAGCCACAGGTGCCCAGTGGCATCTAACTTAGCTGAAGTCTGTACATAGGTCAATGGGTTATTGTCAGTCTTCACCAATATCTTTGCCCCATAGAGGTATTCATGAAACTGGTTAACGATGGCCCATTTTAGCGCAAGAAAATCCAACTTATGTACAGGGTAGTTTCATTCGGACGGGGGTCAAACTCCTACTGATGAAAGCTACTGGTCTCAGGCCATCCTCATGGTCTTAATACAGCACCGCTCCTAGACTCTGCAGACTAGTGTCCACATGCAGCACATAGGGTTTGGTGGGGTCAGCAAAGGCAAGGATGGGGGCATGGGTGAGCTGATATATGATCTCATGGAAGCCTGCTTCATAGTCGGGCATCAGCAGGGCCTGAAGAGTTCACCTGGGCTGAAGTATACTTTTTCTGGTTCTTTAACGGACCCTTTTTTGTATTTATGATTGGAAGGAGGGTAACCCTGGGTAAGGTTCAAGAGTGGGCGAATCACCTTGGAATAGTCTTTTATGAGCCTGCGGTAGTAGCCACAGAAGCCCAGGAAACATTGTAGTTCTTTCAGATTATGGGGCTGGGGCCAAGTAGTTAGTGCTTCAAACTTATTGGGATCAGTCTCTATCCCTTTTGTAGATACAATGTGCCCCACATAATTCATGGAGGTTTGGAAAAACTGGCACTTGTCAATGGACAGCTTGAGGCTGAAGTCTTCCAGTTGTTCTAGGACTTTAAACAGTCAGTTCTCATGCTCCTCTAAGGTGCTACCAAACACAATGACATCATCCAAGTACACCAGGCATTCCAGCAAATTCATATCTCCCACCGTACGTTCCATCGGTCACTGAAAAGTGGCCGGGGTGCTTGATATCCCCTGTGGCATCCTCAGAAACTCATAGAACCCCAGTGGACAGATGAAGGCTGTTTCCTCATGGTCTTCCAGGGCCATTGGGATCTGGTAGTATCCGCTACGAAGATCCAACACTGAGAACCATTTGTTCCCATTCAAGCAGTCCAGGGCATCTTGTATATGAGGCATAGTGTTTTGGTCTGGGATGGTCCACCGGTTCAGGGTTCGATAATCAACACACATCCTCACAGATCCATTCTTCTTACGCACAACCACAATGGGAGAGATGTATGGGCTCCTGGATTCTTGCAGCATGCCAGCAGTGAGCATTTCCTGCAGGTGTCTTCTCACATCATCTATGTCTGCTGGGACTAGGCATCAGGACCTCTCTCGAAATGACCATTCATCGTGTAGGCGTATGTGATGCTCCTAACCTTGGACACATCCCACATCCCATTCCTTCAATGAAAACACTTGGTCTCTCTGGGCAAGTCTCTTGCTAATTCTAGCCTTCCATTCAGCTGGCAATGGGGAGTCACCAAAGTCAAACAAGTCTGGGGTCACTGTCTCCTTCTCAACAGGGTGCTTGTTGCTGGGCAATACTGCAGTGTCTGTGCAGTGTACCATGGCTAGGATGCACCCTCTGTTCACCTGGATCTCCCTATCTGACACATTGTGAATCTGGACCATCACTCATCGTGCATAGGCATAGGCACGAGCAGGCAAGATGCTGGGCTTGACCAATAACCCTTCTGGCAATTTTCCAACGCCTGGCGCATCCAACATCAGTATTTTGTTCTTGACATCTTTCCGGAGGCGGACCTCCCCTTGAATGGTACACTGGGCATTAGAGGCCAGTACCATTGAATCGGGATCCTTCTTCCACACGACCCCCACCAGCTCATCCTGGTCTACTTCCCTGGGCTTCTGTTGCAAGTCATATGCCCTCTTGATCAAAGCCGGGATTCTCAGGGCCCTCCCAGTCCATCGCTCTTGTTTCTCATGACAGAGTTGCGCCAGTCTCCCAAACATACGGATGTTTGTCCCAGTTAACAGGGGGACCTCATCATACATTCTGGTGGGGGGGGACACACTAGGGCCAATGTCTCTACTCGCTCCTCTACACCCGTTACAGTTGCAGAAAAAGACAACCGGAGGCAGACATACCCTGGGTAGGGATAAGACTTGTCGCTCAGGCCAAACACATGTAGGCCTTCCAGGGATTGCAAAGGCACATCAGATAAGTGTTTGTCATACCAGTCCTGGAATACAATGGTCACTAGCGACCCACTGTCAAGCACAGCCCTAATATGAATTACATTCACAGTCACTGTAGTCTCCACTGAAGGGCCCACTATTTTTTACCGGTCTGGAGAGGCAGTAGCAAAGGCCTGGACAGACAATTTAGCCACAAACAAATTTGAGTTAGGGTTTCTCAAACCCTCACTGTGGTCATTTTGGGCACCCCTTGGCCATTGATTTGCTTTTCGGAGCTCCCCTTGGAGTCTGTTTACTACTCTTTCTAAGTCCTTCTGAGACCGGCATTCTCTTTTCTTATGGCCATCCTTTCCACAGTTGTGACAAATTATAGACTCCTGGGTCATCCTGGGAGAGAACATCGTATGAGGAACTGAAGCAGTAGTAAGAGACTGGGGTCTAGTATCTGCTTGCAGTGGTGAGAGTGGTGCAATGTGTCTTAATATTTCCTTTCGAGTGGCAGTCAATCCGGTGATCTCAGCCTTGGAGCCACCCTCGATAGCAGATGCCTGAGGGTGCACCCCAACCCCCGTGGCAGTCACATCCTGAAAGGGACCAGAATCTTGTTCCATGGGGGAAACCCTTGCAGAGGCACCCATCTTCACTCTCGGACTCCCTTTAGTTGCTAGTCTTTCCAATGCTGGGTGCAGGATGGGAAGTCCTTTGCATTCTCAGAGTGCATTAGTGAGGTAAACACCAAGGTAGAGAAGTCATTAGGGAGAAGGACAGAGGTAAATGTAAAAAAAGGCAAAGGCAGTAAGGACTGGAATGGGGCTAAAAGGGGTAAGACCATCAAAAAGTGGAGGGTGATGAGTACCAATGCCCGTAGTCTGTGTAACAAGCTCCCTGAACTAGTGGCCTTGATGGAAGAGGGTTGCCTGGATATTGTGGTAGTCACAGAAACATGGTACACAGAGAACCATGACTGGGATGTCAGCATACCAGGATACACAATCTACAGGAGGGACAGGGAGGGTAAAAGAGGAGGAGGAGGAGTAGCTCTCTATGTAAAGGAAGGGATCAAAGCAACAGAACTAAAGAGTAAACAGGGAGCAGATGAGGCACTCTGGGTCACTCTGGAGACAGGAAATGGCACCATAATCCGCATGGGGGTAGCATACAGATGCCCATCTCATGGGGGGGAAATGGACAAGGAAATGATAGAAGGCTTCCTTAGAATGGCAGAAAAAGGGGAGCTATTGTTGATAGGGGACCTGAATATGCCAGATGTTAACTGGAGCACCTTTGCTGCAGGCACATCCAAGAGCATGGTCATTCTTGATGCCCTACAGGAGGCATGCCTCAGACAGCTAGTATTGGAACCCACTTGGGAGGGAGCAATCGTAGACCTGGTACTCTCAAATGGGGATGGAGAAAGAATCTCAGATTTAGAAGTGGGTAGCCATCTGGGAACAAGTGGCCACCAAACAGTGTGGTTCATGATAAACACAGCCATACAATCAAGCCATACAAAAGCAAGAGTATTGGACTTTAGGAGGGCTGACTTTGGGAAAATGAGATAGTGCCTCAGAAAAGCACTAGCAAACAGGCAAGAAAGAGGGGTGGAGGAACAATGGGGAGTAATCAAAACAGCCATCACAGAGGCAACAAGCCTTTGTGTAAACCAAATCAACAAAACACAATGAAGGAAAAAACTGCTATGGTTCTCAAAAGAGGTGGCAGGAAAGGTTAAGAATAAAAGGATAGCATTCAGGAAATATAAGGAAACACAGAAGGAGCAGGACAGAGAAATTTATCAGTTAAAACAGAAAGAGGCTGGGAAGGCAGTCACAATAGCAAAGGCCCAAACCGAGGAAAGGATAGCTAACCTGTTAAGAAGGGGATAAGACCTTTATAGGTACATTAGGGAGTGAAGAAAGACCAAAGGAGGGATACTGAGGCTTAATAAAGGGGAGGGAATGTGGGTAGAGGGTGACAGTGAAAAAGTAGGGATACTGAACAAATATTTCTGCTCAGTATTCACAAAGGAAGAGGAGGAGGAGGTACCTAAACCAAACAAGAGAAACACTCTGAAGACGGGAGTCTATACCAGTCCATTTACAGAAGAAAAGGTTCTGAAAGAACTAATAAAATTGAAGGTGGACAAAGCAATGGGGCCTGATGGGAGTCACCCAAGAATTCTAAAGGAACTAAGGGTAGAACTAGTGACACCGCTGACTACTCTCTTTAACAAATCATGGGATGGGGTGGTACCTGAGGACTGGAGGAGGGTGGATGTGATTCCCCTTCACAAAGGTGGGAGCAGGACAGAGGCAGGAAACTGCAGACCAGCTAGTTTGACCTCAGTGATAGGGAAAATGATGGAATCACTTCTTAAGGAAAGAACTGTTGAGTGCCTAGAGGCCAGTGGGGCACAGGACCCAAGGCAGCATGGATTCACGATGGGAAGGTCATGTCAGACGAATCTAATAGATTTCTTTGACTGGGTGACCAAAGTAGTAGACCAGGGAGGGGCTGTGGACATGGCCTACCTAGATTTTAGCAAGGCATTTGATACAGTCCCACACAAAAGATTAATACACAAGTTAGCCAGCCTTGGAGTGGGTCCCAAGGTGGTAGCCTGGATAAAAAATTGGCTAGACAACAGGACGCAAAGGGTAGTAGTAAATGGAGTCCATGGTGAAGAAAGAAGGGTTACTCACGGGGTACCGCAGGGTTCAGTACTAGGACCAGTCCTTTTTAATGTCTTTATAAGTGACATTGCAGAGGAACTGGAAGGAAAAGTATGTCTCTTTGCAGACGACACAAAGATCTGCAACAGGGTTGATACACAATATGGAGTGAAAAGGATGAGTAGGGGCTTGGCAAGGTTGGAGGAATGGTCAGATGTATGGCAGCTCAGATTCAATGCAAAGAAGTGCAAGGTAATGCACCTGGGAAACAAAAACCCAGGGGAAGTGTACTCAATGGGAGGTGAGATACTGACAACAGTAAAAATGGAAAGGGACCTGGGGGTAATTATATCAGATGACCTAAAGGTGGGCAAGCAATGTGAGAAGGCAGTAAGGAAGGCTGGGGGGATACTGGGATGCATAGGGAGAGGCATCAATAGTAGAAAACAGGAAGCTGTTATCCCTCTGTACAGACAGTTGGTGAGACTCCATCTGGAGTACTGTGTGCAGTTCTGGAGACCCCATCTCCACAAAGACATAGACAGAGTAGAGGCTGTCCAGAGGAGGGCAACCAAAATGGTGCAGGGTCTGCACCAGAAGACATACAAAGAAAGACTAAAGGAGCTTACTATGTATACCCTTGAAGAAAGAAGGGAGAGAGGGGACATGATAGAAACTTCCAAGTACCTCAAGGGAATTAACAAAGTCCAAGAGGGTAGCATCTTTCAGAAAAAGAGATGTGCAAGAACAAGGGGGCACAATTTGAAGAAAGAGGGGAACGGCTCAGAGGTAATGTGAGGAAGTATTTTTTCACAGAGAGGGTTGTGGATGTATGGAACAGCCTCCCTGAGGAGGTCATGGAGTCAAGAACAGTGGGGGAATACAAGAATGCATGGGACAGACACAAGGCAGTCCTAGTGGGGGGTAGGAGGAAGTAAGCTGTTGGTTAACTAGGATTTGCATCTTATCTGTTAGGTAAGAAAATGGGCAGACTAGGTGGGCCAAATGGTCCTTATCTGCCGTCACGTTCTATGTTTCTATGCTCGTTAAGTGTCAGCTTTCGCCCCTAAGCCTCACTTGGCTGATCACTCTTGGTCACTTGTGCAGCAGGCGCAGATATAGGTGCAATTCTCCCACAGGGTCACCTTTGCTCAACCCCCTGAATTTCTTTCATTAGCTTGTCATAGGAGGGGGACGATTCCAGTCGGGTGGCAAGGCGCAACTGAAGCAGTAACAATTCTGAAAACAGAGCAGGCTTAAGGATCCGGCCCAGCCTAGTTCGATCTAGCTCTTTTGACGCCAAACTACCCTTTCTGAGGCACTCTTGTAGCAGCTTTTCAAGGTGAGGTACATACACAGAGAATGGCTCCCCTGGGTACTGCTGAGCGTTTCTTATTCTCCACTACAGATCCTCATCTGAATCTGGGCTCCCATACACATTTTCCAATGCATCAAGAGAGTCCTATGCAGTTGCTTCGGGGTTATTGGCCCACTTGGCACTGATGGCAGCCAGGGTAGGACCTCGGAGGCTCTCACTGAACCTCTTTCATTTCTCTGCTGCTTAGCATTGCCATTCAAGTACTAGAGGGGCAACATAGTCTATCCTGGTCTCCCAGTCATCCTCCCCATGGGGTTGGGGAGGGTGCCCGAGAAGATTCTCAGCCTTCTGTAGGAGTCGTGACTAATGGTAGGTACAGATATAGGGGCCAGCATTGGCACAGGCACTGATATAGGGGAAGTAACAGGTGCTGGAGTGGGAGGGGGTGTTGGGGAAGGAACACCCCCAGGTGACAGGAATAGTTTCTAAAAGTCCTCCATGTTTTTCCCTTCCTCCAGCAACAACTTAGCAAATTTCTCCTCAAAAGTCTCAGATAATGGTGGGAGCTCATCCTCTCCGGGGTCTTTACTGTCTTTTGTTAGCACTCTCCAGGCAGCTGGAACTCCTTCTGGGGCAATAGTCTGGGGCACTTTAGAGCTGTCCATGAGGTCACTACACTCTACCAAGGCTATGAAAGTTTGGGCGATCAAATCAGCCTATCGACCCACCACCACACGGTTTTTAAACATTCAACTTTGAGAGTGCTCCTCTACAGTGTCTTTACTGGTACCCAGGGGAATATCCAGTATAAGTAGAGCATTTTTGGGGTGAATCTCCTGCCCAGTACACCACCCCACCAACTGGTGTACAGCCATTTCTACTGGGGTAGTCATTAATCTTTAACAATACTTCATAATTTTTGGCCACTAGAAGGCACAAAATCCCAGCAGTGAGCCTCCAAAATGTAACTCCTAGGTGGCGCTATCCCAAGGGCTACTACCCCTGCCTGCTTGGCTAGTAGCAAGTTAAGGGGCCTGTGTTCTAAAACAGGTGCCACCACCCGGAGGTCAGGGTTGGTAGTGGTCAAGCTAACCTGGACACAGCCGGGACATTGTATCCCCCTCTTTCCTTACTAGTGGCTGGAACAATACACAATAATCACTTTCACAATACCCCGATACACCACACAAGTACCCACACTGTTTGCACTTACCACCAGGGCTTTCCTCTGGCCCGGCCCCGGGAACCCCCTGTAAAACAAGGTAATACACAGCAAATAACAGCAGTACAGTACTCTTGCACAAACCGGAACCACAGTCAGGGTAAATGCAAAAAAGAGATTTAAGGGGCTTGAACAAGAGAGGGGCGTAATCAGGTTAATTTGCTTAAAGGCTCTATCAATCAAACAGCTATGCATACACTTCAGGGTCCATAAACAGTCAAACACTCTGGGTACCCAGATGGAGGATGGTGGTCTAGCCAGGAACATTGCAGCTGGTTGGGGCCCTGGGATGGAAGAAAACAACATGCACAACACACACTATTTGTAATCTGGAGCCGAAGGGCTCAGTTCGTGAAAAGAAAACAAAAGACAATCGATGACACACTTTTAGATTAGGCTGTTGATGCAGGGAGCTACCCTGATGATTACTTACGATACCCAAGACTGGACACAACTTGAGACAGCAGGTGGTTAATCTGGAGTGCCAGGAGAAGCAGGACCCACATGATTCGCCAAGGCATGGTTCCTGTTCAAGCGTGAAGCAGGGAGCTGATCCCCAGGCAAGTCTCTCATCGGTGGCTTTCTCTGTGCATTGAGGTAGACTGGCAGGGCCAGCATGCTATGGCCAAGGCCCAATAGAGATGAATGTGGATTCAGTCCGATTAGGCTGGATAAAGATTCCAGCAAGCAGAACACAGTTCACACAGTGGGAAACCAAATCACGACCCACTTTCAATACACAGTACTTTATATGTAAGGAAATTCTACTGTACCAGGCAAACCGCTCTCTGGTCACGACCGCAAAGTCTCTGCACAAACCAGGGATTCAAAAGCAGCTGGAAATCCTGTCAGTCCGATCCCATTCAGCACATCTTGGGTCTTCTTCAGATTAAAGCCTGGTCACAGTCCAGTGGCTTAAATAGTCCTCACAACTCGGATTCAGTCCGAACAAACTCTATTTTCCCTCTCTGGGACTGCAGGTAAACAGGCAGGCCAAAACTCAGCCCTTTCACAGTTCTCCCATGCAAAACTATACAGAACTGCTGCTCAAAAATCACTTGAGCTGTTACTTCTTCACTTCTCAGCTCAAAACTGAAACTAGCTGCAGCAGCATGGGAAATTCCCCAAGATCCAAACGGTTTGGTTGGCTGATCATTCTGTCAGTCACAACAAAGGCTCCCCCTTCAGGTGCAAAAAGGTGCAAAAAGCCCAAAACTACAATTCCTACAGATTTTTTACTCCATACAACTCCTGTAGTCTGGCTCCATTTTAGGTCCCACCAGTACTGATTGGTCCAATTCGCAGTCCAGGACCAAGATAGCAGAGATAAACAAAACAGTCCTTGCTGCAAAGAAGGCAGGTTAGACAAACTACATTATCATTATCACTCTAAATGATTTTCAGTAAATAGTTACATCTTTCAACAGAGCTCCTTCTCAGATTACTTATGACTGCAATCCAAGCAGCTCTTAAAGAGACAGTACACAGAGGCTATACAGGCACTCTCTGGCAATCACATTTAAACTGCTAAAACGCAGGACACCAGCCTGGCAGTGAGCATTTAGGCAAGCTCGAGGAAGACTTTTTGGGAACCCCCATTTGTAGGGGGGTTACATAAGAAAAAACAACTGGCCATCATTAAGAGGCTGGCATGCAATGCTATGCCGACTGATGGACTAAGTAGTCAAGTTGGGCTGCTTTTTATCTGTAATGCTTATGTGTGGGCTGATGGGGAGTTTTGCAACAGCAGAGTGCTAGAATGCTTCATACTGTTCCAGAAAGGCTATGGGCACACAGGAGACGCAGGTAGGTCTAGTTTGCATTTTGTACTGCATCATATCTTAAAGTAAGCCAACAGTATAACTTGTATAAAACAGATATTAATTAACTCATGATAACCCAGCTGAGAAGCAACACCTCTTTTTATTTTTTCAGTAGGATCCTCGTTTTACCTATTTCAACAGCTAGGTGGACTAGAGCAATGGGAGATTAAGTGACATACTCAAGGTTACACAACAGGTATTTGACTCTGATGGCATCTGTACCTGTGATCTTCTGCTTCTGGAACATAGAAACGTAGACTTTGACAGCAGATAAGGACTGCTTGGCCCACCCAGTCTGACCATTTCCCTACCTTTCGGATAAGCAGCCGATCCTAGTTAACCAACAGCCCACTTCCTCCAACCCCCCACTAGAATTGCCTTATGTCTGTCCCATGCATTCTTGAATCCCCCCACTGTTTTGACCACACTACCTCCTCTGGAAGGCTATGCCATTCATCCACCACCCTCTCTGTGAAAACATACTTCCTCACGTTGCCCCTGAGCCATCCCACCTCTGTCTTCAAATTGTGCCCCCTTGTTCTTGCACATCTCTTTTTCTGAAAGATGCTACCCTCTTGGACTTTGTTGATTCCCTTGAGGTACTTGAAAGTTCCTATCATGTCCCCCATCTCCCTCAATTCCTCTAGGGTATACATATTAAGCTCCCTTAGTCTCTCTTCATATGGCTTCTGGTGCAGAACCTGCACCATTTTAGTTGCACTCCTCTGGACTGCCTCCGTCCTGTCTATGTCCTTGCAGAGATGGGATCTCCAGAACTGCACTCAGTACTCCAGATGGGGTCTCACCAACTGTCTCTACAGAGGGATAACAACTTCCTGTTTACTACTGGTGATGCCTTTCCCTATGCATCCCAGTATCCCCCCCAGCCCCCCTTACTGCCTTTTCACATTGCTTGCCTACCTTTAGGTCATCTGATATGACTACCCCCAGGTCCCATTCCATTTTGTTATTGTTAGTACCCCCCAATTGTGTACTCTTCCCCTGGGTTTTTGTTTCCCAGGTGCATTATTTTGCACTTCTTTGCATTGAATCTAAGCTGCCATACTTTTGACCATTCCAACCTTGCCAAGTCTCTTCTCATCCTTTCCGCCTCCCTTGTGTATTAACCCTGTTGCAGATCTTTGTGTCATCTGCAAAGTGGCATACTTTTCCTTCCAGCCCCTCTGCAATGTCACTTATAAAGACATTAAAGAGGACCAACCCGAGTACTGAACCCTGATGTACCCCACTAGTAACTCCCCTTTTCTCGGAATGGACTCTGTTTACCATTATCCTCTGCATCTTGTTGTCCAGCCAATTTTTTACCCAGGCTACCATGCTGGGACCCACTCCCAGGCTGGCTAACTTGCTTATTAATCTTTTCTGTGGGACTATGTCAAATGCCTTGCTAAAGTCTAGGTAGGCCATGTCCTCAGCCCCTCCCTGGTCTACTACTTTGGTCACCCAGTCAAAGAAATCTATTAGATTCGTCTAACATGATCTTCTCACTGTGAATACATGCTGCCTTGGGTCCTGTGCCCCGCTGACCTCTAGGTACTCAACAATTCTTTCTTTCAGAAGTGATACCATAATTTTCCCTACCACTGAGGTCAAACCAACAGGTCTATAGTTTCCTGCCTCTGCCTTGCTCCCACTTTTGTGGAGGGGAATAACATCTGCCTTCCTCCAGTCCTCAGGTACCCAGTAGTGAAGCAAATTCCCACAGGGCCTGGGTGCAAGGTGATGTTACAGGGCACCTCCCCAGTTTTGAATAAACATCAAAATTATGATTTGGGCCCCTCAAACCTCGTGGGCCCAGGTGCCACTGCAATCCCTTCACCCTTGTAGCTATGCTCCTGCAGGTACTACACCATCCTCCTATGATTTGTTAAAAAGGGTAGTCAGTGGTGTCACTAGTTCTCCCCTTAGTTCTTTTAGAATTCTGGTGTCAGTCCTGTCAGGCCCTATTGCTTTGTCCATCTTGAGTTTTAGGAGTTCTTTTGGGACCATTTCTTCTGTGGATGGACTGGTATTGACTCCCCTATCCAAAGTGCTTCTATTGTTATGTTGGAGAGCTTGCACAGCCAACATCTTGTGACAGTGGGGATTTGGAGGCACAGTCGCTGTTGGGCGAATGCAGGGCACGCATCAGTAGGTGCGTCCCTCATTCCCCAATCAGCCTGCATCACCGACACCACCATGCATACTAGTGTGAGCACATCTGGGAAAGATCCGCGGCAATCTGAGGCAAAGCTCGTCAGATGCAGCGGACCCTTCTCCATGCTCACATTGTCAGCATGGCGGTGGCCGCCCAACTACTGACCTCGGAGGTGCCAATCCCCCATCTGGCTTACTCTGTCAAAAATTTGCCGACGGGAAGCCCTACCCCTGTCAGCATAAAGCAGTTCCCCCATTTCTTATATGCGAGGAGGTGCCCAACCCCCTTGGCTCTTGCCTCCCCCACTTTCCTTGTGTGCTGACGGGGTGCCCAATCCCGTCGGCATAAATTCTCCCGCTTTTGTTGTGTGCCAAAGAGGGTGCCCAATCCCATTGGCTGCAGCAACCCCAAACAGTTAAGTGGCATGCTGGGAGCCCACCCCAGCATGCCAAGTCCCTGAAAAAAAACTGTCCAAGTAATGTTAGTTTTTTCCCCTGTAACATAAAACGGGTCCCTCAGAGTCTCCTACCCACCACCAACTCACCCACTGTGCACCCTGCCTCCCCATACCCCCTCTCACCCTATACTTACCTCTGTAGTCTGGTGCGATGATCTTCGGTGGACTGAGAACACATATGCACTCTTCAAAGCTGACCGTGAACTGAGGAAATGCCGGTAAGCTGTATAGTGGAATAAATAGGGTTTTTTTCAACTTTGATGCATATCTCGGGCATTTTTTGGAATTTTTGCACCAAATTTTCAACATGAAGTTTTTTGGACACCTCCTCATGAATTCTGTTACAATTATGATGTTAATCGGTCCTGAAAGGTGATTTTTCAGTCACTGTGTGGAATCACCTTTCAGGACCTATTAAAGCAAGGACAGTGCCAGTGTTCATGAGGTGGGCTGTCAAAAAGCCTATGTTGCAAATTTGGGAAAAATCCAAAAACTGGATGTTTTATGAGCTTGTGTTGCGCAGTTGCTATGCACGCTCGTAACTTCATGAATTCACAATATTTTCATGCCAGATTTTCAACACTGTCATTTTTCTACACCTCCTTGTGAACAGTACAGCTGTCATTTTTCACATCCTGGCCGGAATGTGTTTCCGCACTTCCGGTGCTGTGGGAAATCAGTGTTCGGGGCAGATTATGAAAATAACAGTTACACTGTTCATGAGAAGAGGTCCTACAATGCCTATGCTGAAAATTTGGTGACAATACTCCATAACATGACTGTGCTTCAAGTGTGCGTAGCGCAGTTTGCACGCACTCTCTTAAGTTTGCGAATTTATAATATTTTCTCTCCAGATTTTCAACATTGCCATTGTTCTGCATCTCCTTATGAACAGTACAGCTGTCATTTTTCACACCCTGACCAAAATGCGTTTTCACAGTTCCGGTGCAGAATAGCACGGTTGCTGTGGAACGTCTGTGTTCGAGACACATTATGGAAATGACAGTGACACTGTTCATTAGCAGAGGTCCTAAAATGCCTATGTTGAAAATTTGGTTCCAACAGTCCATACAACTAGTGTTTTACGAGCATGCATTGAGCAGTTTGCACACACGCTTGTGACTTTGTGCATTTGTAAAAGGTTTTATCCTCCTTCTCAACCGAGTTGGCTATCTTTTCCTCAGTTAGGACCTTTGCTATTCTGACTGCCTTCCCTGCTTCCTTCTGCTTTAACTGATACAGTTCCCTGTCCTGCTCCTTCTGTGATTCCTTATAATTCCTGAATGCTATTTTTTTTTATCCCTAACCTTTCCCGTCACCTTATTTGAGAACCACAGTGTTTTTCTCCTTCTTTTTGTTTTGGTAATTTGTTTCACACAAAGGCTAGCTGTCTCTGTGATGGCAGTTTTGATTTTCCCCCATTGTTCTTCTACTCCTCCTCCCTGCCAATTTGCTAGTGTATTCCTTATGCACTCTCCCATTTTGCCAAAGTCAACCCTCCTAAAGTCCAATACCCTTGCTTTTGTATGGCTTGACTCTACGGCTGTTTATCGTGAACCACACTGTTTGGTGGTCGCTTGTTCCCAGATGGCTACCCGCTTCTAAATCTGAGATCCTCTCTTCATCCCCATTTGAGAGTACCAGGTCTAAGATTGCTCCCTCCCTAGTGGGTTCCAACACTAGCTATCTGAGGCATGCCCCCTGTAGGGCATCGAGAAGGACCCTGCTCTTGGATGTGGCTGCAGCAATGTGCTCCAGTTAACATCTGGCATATTCAGGTCCCCCATCAATAATATCTCCCCTTTTTCTGCCATTCTAAGGATGCCTTCTATCATCTCCTTGTCTCTCTCCCCCCCCCCCGAGACAAGGGATCTGTAAACAACACTCATGCAGATTGTGGTGCAAGTTCCAGTCTCCAAGATGACCCACAATGCCTCCTCTCCTCCCTGTTTACCCTTTAGTTCCATTGCTTTGATCCTTTCCCTTATGTAGAGAGCTCCTCCTCCTCTTTTACCCTCCCTGTCCTTCCTGTAGATCATGTACCCTGGTATGTTGACATCCCAGTCATGGTTCTCTGTGTACCATGTTTCTGTGACTGCCATAATATCCATCCGTCCCTCTTCCATCAAGGCCACTAGTTCAGGAAGCTTCTTATTCAGACTACAGGCATTGGTGCTCATAGCCCCCCATTTTATGAAGGCCTTACACCCCTTTTGGCCCCATCCCTGCCCATACTGCTTTTGCCTTTTTCTCCACTGACCCCTGTCCTGCTTCCTATCGACTTCTCTATCTTGGTGTTTACTTTGCTAACTATCCTGTTTTGTTGATGGAAGCTGGGAATTCCCTGACCCTTTTCAATGCCTCCCTCCTTGGCTAATTTAAAAGCTTTCCTATGACGCATTTAAACCATCACCTAAGATCCTGGTTCCCCTCCTGGGCAGATGCAGGCCTCATGCCAGTATAGGCCTGTATCCCTCCAGGTGGACTCCCAGTCCCCAATGAAGTGAAAACCCTGTGCTCCACACCAGTTTTTCATCCATTCATTGAATCCCATGGTGCAGAGTACCCTAGCCTCACTCATGCCATAGACAGGCAGCACCTCCAAGAAGGTTACCTTGCATGCTACTTGTCTAAGGGCCCTCCCCAACTCCACAAACTCTACCTGCACTGCTCTGATCCAATTCCCAGCTAGGTCATTTGTCTCTAGGTGGACAATGACATCCAACTCCATCTCCCATGCTGCTGCTTCTGCGATCCTGAGGATTCACTTCCTGTTCCTCCAAGCCATGGTGCCAGGTAGACACCTTACCTCCCTCTCCCCTCCCTCCCCCAGTTCTCCCCCCTAACAACTGAGTCCCCCAGCAGGAGCTGTTTGCTCCCCTTGTGGGGTCCCAAGCCATGCTCCTTTAGGTCTCCTTTGTGGAGACTCCCAGCATCCTCCTTGGTCTCTACTGTGGGTGCCTCCATAGAGGAACCATGCACCACCAGAATGGCGTATGAATTGTGGAGAGGTACAACTGGAGGATGCACCTCTGTTCCACTACCCTCACCATCCCCGAGCCCACTGTGGTCCAATCACTCCTCTTTCTTGGCAACCTCTGAGCCAGCAGCGGCAGCCTTGGTGGTCCCTGGGTGGGGGGGGAGATTTCCCTACTCCTTGCACTTCAGCCTGGAGACAGGCAACCTCCTCCCTCAGAGCAGAGAGGTGCCTGCAAATAGGGCAGCATCGCAGCCTCCAGAATGTCTCTCAGAAGACTGCCGCCCGACAGCCAGTGCATTGCACCACTTTCCACATGTCTCTCACCCTTCCTGTTTCAAATTGTATTTATTTAATTTTTTTTAAACAGGAAGGGTGAGAGACATGTGGAGAGTGATGCAATGCACTGGCTGTGGGGTGGCAGTCTTCTGAGAGATATTCTGGAGGCTGCGATGCTGCCCTATTTGCAGGCACTTGCTTCAGTGAACTGATCACTAGACCACACTGCCTGTTATGATACAAAACAGCTTTGATCTCCATTTGTTTCAGGAAATTACATTTCCGAAACTATCATATATGTATACCAACTTGCATTTTTTTATTGACAAATGTGATTAGAAATATATTTTTTCTTCAATTTATTTATCAAGGATATCCCAGCTGAAACGGAACATCTTCATTTCATTTTTATGAGGGTCCTGCTTCTATCTGCTATTACAGCTCAGAGGACAGATGCACCTGGAGGTCAAGTGACTTGTTCAGGGTCACCCAGTGAGCCAAGTGGTGTGGTGGGGCTTGAATCTGTGCTCCTCTGTTTCACAGTTATGGTGCTCTAACTACTAGACCACACAGCTTTCCTTTTTGGTCTGAAAGGGATGCAAAATGCTGGTACTGTGCATTTGTTCACTTTCTTGCTGCCTTGAGTCTTTTTTATTACCTGCAGAATGCAGACACTGAAAACTGTTGTGTATATTAACCTGTATGTACAGTAACCAAGTTTTAGACTATTTTTACCTTTTACACATGGACTAGGAGAAGAGATACACTAATTTTGTTTGGCTAGTTGTTAGTCAACTCTCATTTCTTTGCATAAATGGTGGTCATCTCAGAGAAAAGATTCCCACAAAAAGAGTCCTTCCTTTAAAATAAGTTATTTGATGAATTATCCAACTAAAAATATGTGTGCTTTCACACTGCCATGTTAAATATCCCATCAACTGCCTGTAAGACAAAATACTAATAAGTTTCCAGACTCTCACTGGGGTATGTGGCAGACCTTAAATTCATTAACAGTGAGGAAATGTGTGTTAAACTGTACTTCCGTGCTGATCAACAAGCTGTACACAGGCACATGCACGTGCATATCATTACGAATGCTTGTTATGAGGCAGCTGGTAAATGAGGACTGCAGAAAGCAGTGTGCTGCTCCCATTGGACTGGAGGTCTTTTTTTTGTCATGAAGGGGGAGGATCCTCCTGGGATCAGTATGTAAAAATAAAACGTAAATCAAAGGGGGGGCTTGAGTACACCAGACACTATAGCAAATCCAAATGTCAGTGTGTGTGTGTGTGTGTGTGTGTGTGTGTGTGTGTGTGTGTGTGTGTATATGCATACTCCTCAAGAAACACTCGTGCACACAAGTTCCACATGTGTATACCTACGGGATAAACGATGGGCATGCAAACTGATTTGAAGATTGGGGTAGCATAGAGCAATGAATCTTTTTTCTAATGGATCTGAACAGCAGGACAGATCCTGAGGGAGTGCTGAGCAGAGATATTCATACTGCCTGTAATGGCTACAGTGCTCAGCTGAGGATGCTGTTACCTTACTAGGAGATAGATGTGTCCAATAAAATGAACATTAGATAGTGATAACAGATAGCGAGGTTATTTAATCTGGTTATTTTTAGTCATGCCATTAAAAGGATATACTTCTGTCATTTCAAACTGGCTAGACCATTTTTTTTTTATCACATTCACAGGTTTGGGTAGACCCTTAGAGAACAGTTACATTTTGAAACAAAGTAACAGCATCCTGGACAGGGAATATTTTGGTTTTAGCAGTTGGATTTGCCTTGATGGGGAGCTAAGCTTTATCATTTAACTCCATTTCAGTTCCCAGGATCTAAGGTTCTTGAAATAATGCAAGGTCTTAGCCCATGCCTCAGTGGGACAGTGGCAGCACATGCCACATCCCCCAAAAACTGTACTTAAGCTGCATATGCAAAGCATCCTTTGGATGCCTGCTTTCCTCACTTGGGCCTGTGTACTATTTGTTCTTCTGCCACGCTCCTATTTTTGCAATGCAGCTATGGCTTGTGGTGCCCCTGCATGGCTGTAATTTGCTCTTGTGCTCCTGGCTGTGGTCCCCATTGTTTGTGCTCCATTTGTTTTTTCTGGTCACCTCGCTTTTGTTACACTCCTTGTAGTATCCTTCTGGTATGGAGGCTTCACTGGCCTCAACTTTGCAGGTGCTATCTGCTCTTCCCTTGATTTCTCTCCCCATTTTGCAGCTCCACTGCTGTTGTTCTATTGCCTCCTGCTGGGGCCCCTCCTGTACGGCAGCTGCTGACACTTCCCCTCCTGGGATGCGCGGCTCCTCCATCTCTGCTGCTCATTGTTTTTTTATTCCTGCTCCTTCTCTGTGCCCTGTACCTTTCTTCTTCTTGTTTCCTGGGAGCCTTTCTATCTTCATGCTAACTCCCCCCTCCCGCTTGCTGCCTGTGACCTCAGACCATGCTGGGGGGGAACATTTTTGTTCATTGGGTGCTCCTTCCTGCTCTGTTTCTGTGTATTTCTGCTCCCCCTACTCCTGATTCATTTGGTGGGAGTTGGCCTGTCTTGCTTTCCCTATGTGGGCCAACTTCATTTTATGCTGGTGTTCCACCTTGCTGGGTATCTGTCTGTCCTCCTCATCCAGTTGCCTTTTTGGGCTCCTGTTTTGCTAATTCCTGTTGCTATGGCAGGTGTCAGCCATAGTGGTAATCAGGCTTTTACCCACCACATCATATGTTTCATGGAGCTCATGAACCAACTACAGCACCAGGTCCTTCTGTTGGATTGGGCCCTCAGCTCTCTGCTTTACCAATTAATTATGTCCAACACCCTTCCAAGGCATTTGCCTGGGCCATCTCCTTGGGAATCACATATATTTTATGTTTCTCTGATGGGCTACAACCTCTGTACACTTCTTCCTATCAGAGCTTCACCCTTGCCCTCTTGTTGTCTATGTACCTGGGCACATGCCCTTAGTTCATATGGGCATATGCCCTCAGTGTCAGTCATTGTCTGGCCTTAGACCTGCTCAGCACTCCTTAATTCACTCGTCAATGGCTCATCTCCACAAAATTTGCCTCTTAAGGGCTGGGGTCCACCCACTTATCCAGGCTTTGTGCCACAAGGACTTGGCTCCATTTCCCTGAGTTCTTTCCACAGGAGAGTTTCTGGAAAGCCATGCCTGAAGCACCTTTCAGTAAGTCTTCCTTCTCATTGGGATTCTTTCAGTTATTCTGTCAGTCCTTCAGCTCTTGATTCTGCCTATTCCACATCTCCAGGGTTGAAGCCCTTCCTCAAGGAGTTTCTCTAGTTATTTGGCCAGTCCAGTAACATCTTCGAGGGGGTGGAATTCTTTTGAAGGAAGGAGAGACATTCTTCCCATCGCTTCCCATAAGCAGCATGTTTATGGTGATCTTCTGGATTTAATCAGTAATCTCCAGCCTGGAGGGATGGTGACATTGGCTTTAGTTCCTCAGAGGTTTATTTTTCAACAAGGGGATGCTTCCTCTCCTCCATACTGACTGTCATAAAATAAAAAATCATGAAAATTTCAGCAAGAGTTGGAGCTGGGTAATGGTTCATTTTAATTCTCATCCACTTCATTGACAGTTTTTATGCCAGTTCCTTTAAGGTAACCTCTTTTTGGCTACAGTATGTTTCTTCTCTCCTTGGGAAGCATGTCCTTGCCAGTTCAACTATAGGTCTTTTCTGCCTTTTTCCATAAGGGACTACATCCCTGCAATACCTTTAAGGGTGAATCCCTCCTGAAGAGGGTTCCTGCATCCTGAGAGCGTCTTTCCCATAGCTAGGGTGAAGAGAACTATGCTTGGACCTATACTTGGATTCTGATATGGTAAAAAGCATGTTTGCCAATTGCATCCATCCCCCAGAGAGTGTAAGCCAAGGTTACAGTCATGAAGCACATCCAGTTACACACAGACTCATTTAATTGAAGGGACTGGCCTTTGTTTTGGAGGGAAGGCAGGCAAACCATGCCACACATGTAACAAACAGTAGTTAAACTGCACATGCCTAGCATCCTTTGGACGTCAGGTTTCTTTACTCCCAACATCCTCTCCTCCTCCTCCAGCAGTGCCTCTCCTCCTTGGAGATAGACCTTCTTCCATAATGTGCCTTCAGTATAAGTCCTCAAGAGTGTTTCTGCATTCCAGTATAATGGTAGCCCCATACCTGGGGCAGAGATAGTGTAAACCAAAGTCAAAATCATGTTGCACAAACAGAGACACATTACCTAACAGTAAATCCAGTCCCCATATTCACTCCAACATCAGAAGTCCCCTGAACATTGAGACAGACAGTCAGACAGACAGTAAGACAAGAACCTTAATTAGTATATTGTTATTCCTGTAAACTCTTAGGAGATTTTCTGACCTCTTCCTATAAACTGCATTACTAACTCTTGACCCAGATTTCTCCATTTTTCTGCACAGGAATAAAATCAAATGGCAGCAATGTTTCTATAGACTTCTGCCATTAACTGTCAAATACAGGAATCACTAAGGAAGATAGACCAATGGAAAAAAGAACCTGCAACTTTTCCCATAGGGCTTTCAAATGAAACACCCCTCAGTGATTCAATTACATTTATTTTGCTAAAACTTTATTCATACAGAGGTATGCAATTAGGACATGTTTCAGTTGTGGCCCTAATAAGATGATAGCCAGTTATGTTTACATAGAGATACACATTCTTTCTTATTCATTCAGAGACAAAGAACAATACAAGTACTAGAACAGCAAACATAATTTACTGTGCTTTAAGTTGGACACTGTCTTAAGTGTTGTTCTCCACTATCACAGTAGTCACATGGGGGGGGTGCTAATGCCTGAGAGATCAAAATGTGTGAACCAGTGTAAATCAAAGTTTTTCATCATACACCCTGATCTCCACCCTAGTCCAGACCCAATCCATGCATCGCCTTTCTCCTTAGAACAAGTCCTGAGCAGTTAAGTGTCCGCACTCCACCTGTTTGGAAACCAAATGTTAAACAGCCCCCAAACCCCACGTTAATGAGCTGTATTTGTAGCACTGAGCCCCTGGGATCTGTCATAAGGAAGGCAATGCAAAATTATTCATAGAAATGCTTGTTCCTGTGAAATGGGAATGTCAGGGCAATAAAGAGGTTTCCAGGGCTGCATGATGTAAGGTGGAAATAGGGCAAAGTATGGAGGGTATAGTTTCAGTGCATGGCTGAGCACACAGGTATGGGCAGGAGGAGTAGTGGAACCTGTCACCATGCTGATAAAACAGTACACCCTGACTGGTGCGGGTGTGTGTGTGTGTTGGCTCGTCTGTCAAAGACACTTCAAGTTCTTTGTGTAGAGGGTCTAACAGGCTTACATGAGGATAGGAGGCACCATTCTACCACCTCTTGTCCGCTGCTGTCAATCCCAACCTCTTCCACCTTCCCCTATTCCTCCAGTCTTTTTTTTTTTTTTAAACAATTCCGTCAGCATGTGGCACAGTGCCAGGGAGTCAGAATTTTTTTTTTATTTTTGCATTATTGTGGAGAATAAAGGGGCTGAAATTAAATGGGGGGGGGGGGAGCTAAAAGACTGGCCCTTACCAATTAGCAAGGGCTGGAGTGTTAATTGTATTTTCGTCCAAAGGCCAAAGTGATCCTGAAGTGGCCCAAATGTTTGATGCCAAATCAAAGGGAGAAGTGTCAAATCTTAACACGTTCACCAAATACAAATCTGGAGTTGTCTCATCTATAATTCAGAGATATATGGGGAGGGACAGACAAGGAAGAATCCTTCAGTTGTATGTAGGAGCAATAAGGAACTCAGAGACCCAGCTGCACATAATTCAGAAAGGACATGATAAACTGTTTGGGCTTGTAAACTGGTCCCCATGCTATAAAAAGATATGCACATGCAGCAATTCATAGACTATTTACACACAGAGGTGGGCGAAGTGACCAAAATCTGCTCCATGAAGCAATTTGCAGATTAAGGTGGAATCCGCGAAGTAATCTGCAACACGAAGTGGAGTGCTTCACATCATAATGAGGAACGCAAAGTCCATTGAAAACAATGACTTTGTGTTACTCCGCTTTGCCCCAGCCACTTCTGCACCAATTTTAATGTGAAGTACATTGAAATCAATATACTTCGCATCACTTCGACTTGTTGGTGAGCACCAAGATGAATTTTGCAGTGATTCATGGGATTGCAGGTCACATGGGCTTCAGATTGTTCTGCACAGCCTCAGTTCTGTGTAGTGTGTGTGTAGTGGAAGCTGGAGACAGTTTGCTCTCACAGCTCTGAGATTCAAACCCTGTAAAAGCCATTCAAAAAGCCTTTTTGAGCCATTTACTTTGCTCAAAATTTAGTACATCGATTGTAGGAAACCCTCCTGTGCTCATATCATCGAGTATTTATTGTTTGCGTGTGGATTTTGAATGATAATTTAGAACATTCAGTTTGTGTAGTGACAGACACTTGTGTGCTTGGAGGAGGACCGTATTTGTGGTGGAGGTAGATAAACTGGGAGAAAGGCAGACTTTCTGTTTTGGTAATATTTTTCCTGTATAACTGTGTTAATGTACACAAAGTAATATTTTCAGTAATTTTTGAAATTTTTGTGCCGATTGTTGTGGTGCAGCAGTGCATAATTTCAGTTTGTTTAAAAGATTTGGTTATATTACTGAAGTTTTCAATTTGCTGCGCATTACCTGTAGTTTGTGTGTGAGTGTGTGCGCGTGACGTGTGCCATCAAATCAGACACATTTTATTGTGCCGCACAGTAATTGCAGCACTGTGAACCTGCTATCCACCACACCTGCATTATTTTGTACTGCTTTGTGGCATCTTGGTAGTGGACTGTTACCGTAGTGCACTGCCCCCCAACTGGCAAAAGGTATTCTTTTCCAGATTTAGATGTGTGTCTTGTGAGCACTGGTTAAGGTATTGTCATGCCTTTGCGTCTGCATGTCTTGAGTGCGGAGCGCAATCTTAATCTGTTTGTGCATATGCATCTCTTTAGGGCAAAATCTCCACCTGTAACTTAAGTCACAGTTGTTTGTTTGGCTTCCCTTCAGAGTACCGTGTGGTGCATATCTCGGCGTGGACACTGTCTTCATTAATGTGCGTTTTTAAATAAGGGTGATCATCATGAATCACTCATGATACAAATCATGTTCTTTATCTTCATGGTCACGATGATTTATGAATTACATAATTTTAAGTGCTTGGGTTGTAAGTTGCATGTAATCCTATTTTGTAGTATCTTGACTTGAGCGTTGTACTCATTAATGTGTGTTTTCAAGTCAAAGTGTTTGGGGTGGTACAGGTCAGTGAAGTACAGCCGTAGGTATCTGCATACAGTATATTAGTCATGTCACACCAGTCACTCATCATGAGACAAATCACATTCTTCACAGATCACAACAGTTTATTTTTTTCAGTTCTTATGATATGCTGATTGGGAACTGGAGAAAAAGAATGTCAAGGTGGCTGTGTCTGGGTCTGTTGGTGTTAAATCCTCCCCATCTCAAAAAAGTTGTGAAGTAGTGGTTCCTGTTGATGATGATGATGATGACCCGGGGGGGTGGGGCATGACAGAAAATATTAAGTACCAACAGGGAATCAACAACATACAAAAAGGTAGCATCATCCAGAAAAAGAGATGTGCATGAGGAAGGGCCCAACATTTGAAGTTAGAGGGGGGACGGATCAGGGGCAAAAACTGGAACAATTTTTTCACACATAGGGTGGTGGGCACAAGGACAAAATAAAACTAGTGATCAACATTCTGATGAGACAGCAGCAGTTGAAGCATCCACATAATTTGTAGCTGGTGCCCCTCAATTTACTCTAACTGCTGCTCAACGTTGTCAAGATGGTGGTTAACAGCCTCCAACTCCACATCCAGTTCAAACTGGTCTGTGTGGTAGGTAGTTGGACAGGGTTGCCAACATAACCTGCTGCAGGCTGTGGTGGTGGAGCAGCCGCTTGATCCATGGCCCTCCCCAGCTTCACACCACCGCATGCAGGTGGACGCCATGTTCAGGTGCATTACTGCCCTGTTCTGCAACTTTGGCCTACCACTGTACACAGTGGTGGTTGTACAGGTGGGTGTGCTGACCACCTGTGCCAAGGTGAGTTCCTTGCGCCACGGCGCACCTACACACCACACAGATTACATTTCACTACACTGTTGTCCCCAGGTAGTGTAGTAAAGTACTCCAACACTAATGAGGTGTGGGGAGAACCAGGCACAGGTGGGGGCCCAGGTGTTGTTGGAGCCAGGGGCTGCTGCTACAGTGAAACTCTCCTTCAAGAATGATTCTCTTTCTGCCTGCCTGAAGCATGTGACCTAGCCTGTGTAAGCCATGTGATGTGTGTCGGCTGCCTGTAAATTCTCACACTGCCTTAAAGCGAAGTAAGGCAGAGTGAACAATGCTAAGTCATAACTACAATGCGAAGTGGTGAATTGAGGGTTTAAAATGGGCACTTCGCGTAGCTGGATGGTAACACTAAGTGGCCACTTTGCATTCACTTTACAGGCAAAATTTTACTTCACTGCTTCTCTATTTACACATTGCAAGGCCATACAAACAAAGTATGCTGTTGGGCAAATTGTGGAGAAATATTGTGAGCCATTTATAGCAGTTAAAAATTCAAAGGGATTAGAGGCAGGGGGTGGAGATGTGTGACAGTAAAACACTGTTTATTCCTACCCTTGCACTGTAAGTCAGTTAAAAAGTTACTTGATTACCGAATTAATGTGAAATCATGTTTGTACTGTTGCAGCACACTACTTGTTACTGCTTCTTGCAGAAAGAAAACTCATTATTTAAAAATAAAGTTTTCCAAGAGCTGCAGCTGTTCAACATCTGCACCCAGGAGAGCCACTGCTCGGTGTTCTTTTTTGCATCTCCTGAAATGTAAAAAAGCCAGTCTTTCCCACTGTGGTGGCAGTTTGTGAATAAATTGCAAAGTTTTCTGGAAGACTCAGCTCTGAGGCTGCAGTAATTGTCAGTACTGCATACTGGTTTCATAGTTGCTTAGTTTGTACAGATTCAGTGTAAACCAATCTCCACAGATATCACTCAAATCTATATCCAGGAGGCTATGCCCAGATAACAGTAGATTTGAATGCAGAATGCAGGATAATCTAAATTATTTGATAGGGCAATGACGTGGGTATCCAATTATCCAATCCAGATAATCTGGTCTGGGAGACTGTATGGGGTATTCCAGCAACTCTAACCTATTGGTGAAAGGAAGCCATCATGTCATGCAGATTTGCAATTCCACAAAAAACAAAGAAGAAAAGTGTATCATTTCTAAGTACACAAGTTGCAGTATTCACGTTCAGCAAAGTGATCAGTTTAAATTATTTATGCAAATTAAATTTAAAACATTTCTTTCTATGTGGGGGTTGCCAATTCTTCTGCCATAAATCAGAGATGACAGAAACAATCCACAGTATTATGTTGAAAAAATGTTTCCACAGATAAGAGATTGCAGAAGAAAGTGCTCAGATCCCAAGCTTGCTACTTTTTTCACAGAACTTTTCAAATTCTTTGTATCTTGTCTAAAGACAAGCAGAAATGATTTACTTCTATAGCAGATTTCTGTCCATCCATTATCTATTAGCATACAATATTGTCAAATACTGAGTTATGATGAGGGGTTTCAGGACAAAGAAAAAGGGGAAAAGAATCAGAAATTGTGAAAGGCTAGTATTATTTTTCTTTGCTTTTTTTTCCCCAAATTATGTTTATTCCTCAGCTCACCACAGGTGAGGACCACCTTCCACCACTACCACATCCAAGGCTCGTTCCTGCCCATTGAGGCTCTGTCTGCAGTGCTCCCCAGGCAGCCTAGCCATCTGTGTCTCATCTCTCTGCTCCCCTGATATAACACCCCTCCCCCCCAGGCCGTGTACACAGTCAGCTCCTCTGCATTTCTTGAATGCTGTCCATCTGGCTACCCATGATGGATGTAAAGACTGAGTTATCGCTAGGGTACAGTGACTGGAGTCTGGCGCAGACCAAGGCAGCTGGTGGGGCTTCATTTGCCCAACATGTGCCAGTGTCTGTCCCCCCTGGAGTTTCCTTAGGTCACTGGCTGCCAGCACACCTGATGCACCCAGGTGACAGGCCTGCATCAATGTCTGTCTCCTCAATCCACTTTTCACCTGCACCTAGAGGTGGGTGGAAGTTGCGAATTCCACTTCCACAGAATTTTCATGAAATTCTGGAAATATCGCCAAATTTTTCGAACTTCCGCCACTGGCAATATTGGGATCCTCCACAGATTTTCACCCAGTTCTGTGGACTTTTTCACTAAACTGCAGAATAATACATATAAACTGTGGAATTTATTTCATCAATGGTTTAATGTATTATTTTGTTTCGTAATATGCCCCCCCCCCCGCTGATCATGAGCCCCCTGTCGAATAAACTCCCTGGTGTCTAGTGGTCCCCCCACCCACCAATCGTGGGTCCAATGTAAAAAATAATCCCCATAGTGATCTCCCCCACCCGCTGATTGCGGGTTACATGTAAAAAACAACCTCCCTGGTGTCTGGTGGTCCCACCCACTGATCATGGCCCAATGTATTGTAAACACCAACAGATAAATTCCTAGGTGTCTTGTGGCCCCCCTCACCTGCTGATTATGGGCCCAATGTAAAAAAAAGAAATTCATTGTGTCTAGTGCCCCCCCCACCCAACGATCACAGGTCCCATGTAAAAACAATTAATTAAAAAAATAACTTCCTGGTGTCTAGTGGTCCCATCACCCAATCCTCTTTATAAAAAAAAAGCAGTCCACATTTTCCCTGGTGTCTAGTGGACCCCCCCTCCCCATCTTCAATCCCTGTTAAAAAGGTAATCCCCATTCCCTGGTTTCTAGCGGTTCCCCACCCTGACAGGTAGTCCCCCACCACCCCACTCCCTCCATCCCACCCCAAGCAGGCAACTGGCATAGCCCTCCTCTCTCTTCCATGGCCTTCTGCCCACTGAGCTGTCAATGATTGAGCACATACTTGTACAAGCACGTGCTCATTCATTGACATTCCAGCTCCCACTCATGGAACTGTGTGACAGATTTATGGGGTAGCAGACAAGAGCGGAGGGCTGTTTCAGTGGCTGGTGAGGTGTCAAAATGGGGAAGGGATGGTGCGATGGACCTCCAGGGGTCCACCACGCCATTCACCCCATCCTGACCCCCTGCCAGCCACCAGAACAGCCCTCATCTCTTGTCTACCGCCATACAAAGTGGTAAAGTCATAGCACACTGAGCATGAGCTGGCAATAAATGAGTGCATGCTTGTACAAGCATGTGCTCATTCATTGACAGATCAGGGGGCTGCAGGGGAGAGAAGAGGGCTCTGCCAGTCACCCGCTCAGGTTGGGGTGAGGGGAGCAGGATGGGGGGGTCCACTAGACACCAGAGAATATGGATTACTTTTTTTTTTGTACAGGGAATTGGGGATACAGAGGGGTCCATTAGACACCAGGAAATAATGAGGACTGCTTTTTTTTAGTAAGGGGATTGGGGATTGGGAGGCCTGCTGGACACCAGGGAATAAAGGACTGCATTTTGTTTATTATAGTGACCAGGGATAGGGAGGGGGTGTCTGCTAGACTCCAGGGCATAAAGTACCACTTTTTTTTTATTAAGAGGATCTGGGATAGAGAGGGGAGTCCACTAGACATTGTGAAATTAGAAATTCTTTTTTTACATGGGCCTCATGATCGGCAGGTGGAGGGGCCACTAGACACCAGGAAAGAAATTATATTTTACATTGGCCCCACGATCAGCGGGGATGTGCGTCTAATTTTATAAATGGGGATGCCCCCTAACATAAGCAAATTAAAATGTCTCAGAGTTTAGAGCTACTGAAAGCCCACAGGTTTGCTTAGCCTGGGTGGGATAGCATGAGCAGAGCTGACTACTTCATTAGCATATCCCCCCCCCCTTCCATTTGTACCAGTGCTTGCTACCCTGCTTCAAGGCTAGGTCTCACTCCTTGCTGTCAGTTGCTCAATTGGCCTGTAGTGCAAGCAGTGCAGTAAGGGACGGCTGCAGCTATGAAGCCGCACAACAGTTAAATTATCATCATATCTTACTGTAGCGTTGCAGATGAAGCAGATGTTATGGTAAATAACTTGTTTGAAGTCAAAATTAAGCCCCTTTTGAGTTGCCAAAAGCTAAAATCTTTTGATTAAATGCCAAAAGCAGAGAGCTTTTAAGTGATTTATTTGAGTACACCCTATTTTGTCTTTCTGAGTCCAAGGTGAGGATTATGTAGACTGTGCTGTATAGTTTGCCTGCATGTATTCCTATCAGTTCAGCAGCTATACTCCTTCTGTAGAATCAGCAAGGATTCCACTCAGTCATATGCAAAGCAGTACTGTGCAGGATTCCTCCTCCTGGTTCTTCTATTCCTCCAGGTAACACTGGCATGGAATCATGTGATACACCACACACGTTAAGTGTTATAGTACATTACAGATACAGTGGTGACAGGCAGGATGCAAGTATGTATTGCATTTGTGCACTGAATATGTGCTTCAGGTATCATATGCATGTCACATACCACATGTATGACACATCCATGTTCCAAGTATGCATGAGTATTACCTTGTGTCACATGTATCTAATTTGTTAAATAATTATCTGTGTGATACACATGGGCTAAATATATGTTACATGTGCATATTTTCAGATCCTTTTTTATTAAACATTTCCAATCATAATGCAGTGTGCGTCTGAATTTTTTAGCAGCTCCTTCAAAGATCATCACATGAAATGGGATAAGAGCATTTTGGCTAATGCAAAGTAAAGGTGATATCTGTAAACATCGAGGGGCCAACAGCAGCATGAGAGATCACAATTAAAAGTGTAAAGTAGTGTTAAAAAAGTACCCAAAAATTATTTGGTTCTAAGGACTTTCTGTTTTTTATTGGAAGCCGCTCTCTCTCTCTTCTTTTATACTTACTTTATTGAAATTTTCCACAAACACAGGTTTATATTTTTCAGCATGTGACCAGAAACATATCACTTGTATCATCTATGTCGGTTCAAATATCAATAAACTTTTAACAAAAAGTAATTATATGGGCTAAAACCTATATAACATAAACAGAGTATGTCTTGATAAAAATTGTTATCTGCTTTAGTGGCTGCTACACTTGATGGAAAAATAAGGAACTTTACCCAGTCAAGATGTAGTCATTTTTAAAATAAAATGTGAGTGAATAGATCAACCACAAAGGAGACAACCATTTTATGACCATTGGGATTTTGATTTTGTAAATTGAAGGTTCTGAAGAACACAGGCCTCTCATACAAATGCGGACAACAGCAGAATAGGAATTAGGGATAGTTCACTGATCCTCGTGGCAAACAGTTACGGGATGCATATGGGGCTTTCAGTACAAGGAACAGGTGGTATTATGGAGAAGACATAAGAATACTTAAGGTGGTGTGCATGGTGAGGGAATGTATAGATAAGTGAAGGTGCATATGTGGAGCAGATCAAAGTACAGTGCACACGTGTCAAAAACTGTGAAGTGATATATGCCTGTATAAAAGTTCTGAGAAGTGATGCAGTGTCCATGGGATGTTATCTGTGTATTTTTGGGGCACAATGTAAGGAAAAGGGTGAGTATGCATACTGGAGATGCAAAACTGTGTGTGCAAGGCACAGTTGTGCCTCTCCCTTGCTATGGTAAAAGGTCAGAGGGACATCCTCATCTAAGTCTATTTGTCCCATGATTATTATCCAAGGTCACTGCACTGTTTGTCATTTTCTATGGTCCAGAATAATATACTATAATCACGGTTCTTCTTTTCCATCACCACGGTTCAGGTCAGTGGGGCACAGCTTGTCCTGTCCTCTACTACAGTCCAGGATTACAGTCAGAGCTTTGCCTGACTCTCACTATAACCCAGGGTCAAATGATTACCATTCTCCCTGTGCCTCATTGTGCTCCAAGTTCAGAGGCCCACAGCTATGCCTGTTTTTGCTACAGGTCAAACTTGAGTCATCATAGTTCCTCCTGTCCCTTGATATGGGCAATAGTCAGAGGAAAACAGCCCTGCCTACCTGTCATAATGAGCCAAAGTTGTACGCACTCAAAGGAGACACTCTGATCCACGTTGTAGAAAACAAACCAAAATTTATTAATGTAACAAAGCAAATAAAACAATCAAAGGTGTTCGAGAGTAAGCCAACAAGCCACCATGCTGGGCTACTCTCACACACCCTTGATGGTGTTATTTGTTTTGTTACATTAATAAATTTAGGTTGTATTCTACAATGAGGATCACAGTGTCTCCTTTGACTGTGCATAACTTTGGCTCTATAGGACTACTATGGGGTGGCCTTCCCACCTGTTGCTCAGTGATGACCTTTTGCATTCACAGTCCCACCACAGAGGTACTTGTATACCTATCATAATGTCCTGAGATCAGAAGGTTAAAATACGGTTTTCACTATGGCCTAAGACCAGACAAATACCTGTCAAACTTTAATCATCCAAATGAGAGACAATGTTCCTCAAAATGTGAAACTAGTGATAAAATGGTGGGGCACATCATCCTATCTTAGTGATCGAAGCTTTATCATAAAGTAAATTATGTTCTGCTTTAAAATTCCATTGGATAGCGTGGGGTTGCTATAAAATCTGATACTGTATGTTGGACCAAAGGGCTCTCAATGATGAAAAAAGGCACTGTTCATGATAATAGCTGATTAGAAACATAGAGGCATAGACTTTTTCTGCAGAAGATGACTGCTTAGCCCACCCAGTCTGCCCAGATTTTCCCTGTCTTATACAATACAGCAGTACAGATGAGTATGAATAAATAGGCCATTGATGGAGTAAAGGCCTATGGCACATTTATAAGGTAGAAAGAATGGACAGACTGGATGGGCCTTGTGGTCCTTATCTGCCATCAGCTTCTATGTTGCTATGTCTTGTTTGTCTCCACAGACCCTAACTTGTCTCTGGTAACTTTTCCTCCTTCCTGCCTATTTATTACTATTTCCTGTGTCTATCCCAGGCATGCTTGAAGCCTCTCACTGCTTTTGCCTCCTCCACTTCTGCTGGCAATCTGTTCCAGATGTCTGCAACCTTTTCAGTGAAATAGTACTTCCTCACATCCCTCTTAAACTCCCCTCCCCAGCTTCACTGCATGACCCTGATCTTAGTGCTCTTTTTCATTTGAAAGAGAGACCCCTCCTGCACCCTGTTTACCCCTGTGATGTACGTGTAGGTTTTTATCATGCACCCTCTAGCTGTCCACTCTTCCAGGGTGTATATGCTGAGATCCCTCTGTCTCGCCACCTAGATTTTTTGGTACAAACCATGCACTATATTAAGTGCCTTCCAATGTACTGCCTCCACCCTGTCTACAGTATGTCCTTTCAGATATGTGGCCACCAGAACTGGACAAAATACTACAAGTGGGGTCTCACAAGCAAGTGATACAGTGGCAACATCACCTTCTTTCTCCTATTGGAGATTTCTTTATTTGTTGTTTTATTTATTGAAAATGTTTCACCAGGAAAGGCACACTGAGCAAAAAGATGCTCGTCTCATGGTGCGACCTGGGGGGGGGGAGGGGTGGTTACAATGAAGGAAGGTATACATACTGCAGTAGAAATTAGGAGTAGAGCAATACAGATAATGAACATAATTGAGTGCGACTACATTTGAATTTGTTACACAAGTAGAACAGTACAAAACATGATCATCAAGGACAGTGGTACACATAACATCTAGGGCAATACATGAATACATAAGTGCCAGTAACAGGACTTGAACTGAAGCGAGATGCAACAAGTAGGCAGCGGGAAATGGAAAGCGAAGATAGGGGGTAAAGGAGAGGTGGACTGGTAAACACTAGGTGTATGGGGGGTGCTTTAGGTGAGATGGTGGGGGAAGGAGAAAGGAGATAGTAGCAGTGAGTAATAAAGATTGTAAGTTATTTGGGGAGGTGGATGTGAGGGATGCGAAGTGAAGTATAAAAGTGAATAAGATACATCTCCCTATGCATCCAGCATCCCACTAGCACTACCCACTGTTTTGTCATACTGCCTTGCCACTCTGAGTACATCAGTTATGATAACCCTAGAGTCCATCTTCTGCTTAATGACTATCAGTGCCTCACCCACATCCTGTACTCAGCTCTTGGGTTCCTATGATCTAGGTGCATGCATTTACACTTTTTTGGCATTGAACCCCAACTGCCATGCTCTTGACCATTCCGCAATATTCCCAAGATCCCTGTGCATTCTCTCCACCCCTTCCTGAATGTCCACCCTATTGCAGATTTTGATATCATCTGCAAAACCCTCCCCCTTCAAGTCCTTCTGTAATGTCACTTATTAAGATACTGATGAACACCAATACCAGTACTAAGCCTTGTAGCCACCGCTGGTCACTCTCCCATCATTAGAGTGAGTGCCATTAACTACCACCCACTGATGATTATCCATTAACCAGTTTCGATCCCAATTCACAACTTTGGATCCCACTCCAGGCTTCTCAATATCTTTATCAGTCTCCTGTGCAGCACACTGTCGAAGGCCTTGCTAAAGTCCAGATAGTCCATGTCTACTGCCCTCTCCTGATCTATATCCCTAGCCACCCAGTCAAAGAAATCAATCAATCAGATTCATCTGGCATGACCCCCCTCCCCCATGAATCCATGCTATTGGATTAAAGATAACTACTACTCCACTTTCCTGTGGCAGAGTTTTTTATTAATTTCTCCACCACAGAAGAGAAACTGACTGGCCTATAGTTGGTAGCCTTCTGCCTGCTGCCACTCTTACATGGAGGGACCACGTTTCCCCTCCTCCAGTCCTGCAGAACCATGCCTGTTTCCAGAGAACTGTTGAATAAGACTGGCAGGGGAGCAGCTAGCTTCTCCCTGAGTTCCTTTAGTACCCTTGGGCATATCCTGTCTGGTACCATAGTCTTGATCACTTTCAGAGCTGCAAGTCTCCTCAGGACCCTTTCCTCTGAAAATGGTCTTGTGTCCACCTTTTTCCCCCTTCATTCCTGCTGCTCCCTGGTGGTCTATCCCCACATCCCTCTACTGTGAAGACTGAGCAGAAGTACCTGTTCAGGATGTCTGCTTTTTCTTGGTCCTCCTCTGCACAGTTTCCCCCTGCTGCCCTCCTTATCCTCACTATCCCTCTCATTGCTTCCCTCTTTTCACTTATGTACCTGAAGAAAATCCTAACCCCTTGAGCTATACCTTTGTCTATCCTTTTCTCTGTGTGCACCTTTGCTCCCCCTTGCCGACCTTCCTGCTTCCCTCTGTTTTACTTGGCAGTCCTCCCTGTCCTTCTCCCTCTGTGTTTCCTTATACCTCTTAAATAACACACTTTTTTCTGCACCACTTCCCTAGAGAACCATAACAACCTATTTTTCCTTCTGCTTTTATTCACATCCATCACACAGAGCATCCCGAAGGGGTGAAGGCCTTTGGCTGACCCATTCTCCCTCCTACCCCTCAGCTACTCTAGATTACCCATACATGTACCCTTGCGACTGTACAAATCACACATAAATTGGTTAGCTTTAACACTTTACTTGTAAATTTCTCCAGCATGGAAATCTTCTTGCACTTTGTGTATATTTTGTTTTGGTTTCTCTGTAAATCGATTGTTTAATATAATAGCATGTGTTTGAACTGCATATCTGAAATGTATAGCCTGCTCTGTGTGTGTATATGTGATCCTGACTCTGTATGCCAACTGTATATGCTTCCAAGTTTAAGTTGTATGTTTCTGTATATTTATACCTGTAATGTTTGTTTCTTGCACCCTCCTTTGTATCTTCCCCAGTATATACTTCCTAGTGAAACTTTTCAAATAAATAAATAACAAATAAGCTTGGTATAAATACAGTACCACATCCTGTGATGCAGTGCATCTCCACCTCCCCACAGGATCAAGCCAGACATGAACTAACACAATTAGAGATGGGCGAAGTGGCCCCAATCCATCCGCAAAATGAATTGTGAAGTGAAAGCGGATTTGCGGAGCGTCCAGCAACACGAAGTGGAGTACTTTGCGTTATAATAGGTAACGTGAAGTCCATTGAAAACAATGACTTCATGTTACTCTGCCTTTCCAAACCACTACTCCACCAACTCTTAAGGTGAAGTACGTTGAAAACAATGCACTTTGCCTCACTTCACCTGGTTTTTAAGCTCTGAAGGTGAATTTTGCAGTGATTCATGGGATTTCAGGTCACATGGGCTCTAGATTGTTCTGCACAGCCTCAGTTTGGGGTAGTGTGTGTCGGAAGCTGTAGGATAGGAGACAGTCTGCTCTGAGAGCTCTCTGTGATTCAAGCCTTCTAAAAGCTGTTTAGAACACCTTTTTTAGTAATTTTGTTTGCTCAAACTTTAGTTCATCAATTGTAGAAAACCCCTCCTGTACTCATATCAACAAACGTTTATTGTTTGTGTGTGGATTTTGAATGTTAATGTACAACATTGAGTCTGTGTGGTAAGATACAGTGAAAGTGTGCTTTGGTTAGGGGAGTATCTGTGGTGTTGGTAGATTATCTTGGAGAAAAAGACAGTTCTTTCTGTTTTGGTGATATTTTTCTTGTATAACTGTGTTACTGTACACACATTAATATTTTCAATAATTCTTGCCATTTTTTTGCTGATTGCTGTGGTACAGCAGTGCATAATTTTAGTTTGTTTAAAATACATGGTTATATTACGGAGGTTTTCAAATTGCTACGCATTACTTAGTGTGTGTGTATGTGTGTGATGCATGTCATCAAATCAGACACCTTTTATTGTGCCACATAGTAATTTCAGCATTGTGAACCTGCTATCCACTGCAGCGGAGTGATTTTTGTACTTCTTTGTGGTAACTTTACTGGTAGTACTGGTACTAGTACTAGTGACTGTTACTGCAGCAGTGGAGTACACCGCCCCCCCCCCGTGGCCCACCCTAACCGGCAAATGTATTCTTTTCCTGATTTGAATTTCTAATAGTGAGCACTGGTTAGGTGTTGTGCTTTTGCGTCTGCATCTCTTCAGTGTGCAGTGCAATCTTAATCTGTCTGTGCATTTGTATCTCTTTAGGGCCCAATCTCCATCTGTAACTTAAGTCACAGTTGTTTATTTGGCTTCCCTTCAGAGTACTGGACTGGTGTGGTGCATAATTCTGCATGAACATTGTACTCATTAATGTGCGTTTTTAAGTCAGGACCATTATCACGTTCATGAGTTATTCGTGATACAAATCACGTTCTTCATCATCACGGTCACAAATGCAGTTACAAATCACGATTCATGATCATGTCATTCACAAATTGCAACACACATTTTTTTACTAGTTACTTGGATGTATTGTAAGCCTGTTTTGTAGTATCTCTCCATGCTTCACCACCCCACCATTGTACTCATTGATACGTGTTTTTAAGTTGGGGAGTTTTGTGCTATAGCTCATCGGGGGAGTACAGCTGTAGGCATTCGCATTTCCAGTACAGTTCCATATTTATCTCACACCATCGGCATCGACACTGAATCACATTCTTCATCATCATGGTCACAAATGCAGTCACAAATCATGATTCATGATCACGTCACTAGTCACAACATTAATTTTTTTACTAGTTACTTGGATGTATTGTAAGCCTGTTTTGTGGTACCTCTCCAGGCTTCACCACCTCACCATTGTACTCGTTAATAAGTGTTTTTAAGTCGGAGAGTTGGACAGTGTCAGCAGTACATACACAGACAGGAAAGAAGACTGACTGCACACATGCAGTTTAGCACAGTATACTTGCACTGCTCAGTCTACTTTTCCACAAATACTCCGTGACAGAAAGTAAACATTAATGAGGCACCAAAACTGTGCACACACACACACACACACACACACACACACACACAACAGAAGGAAGGGGGGCCAGAATACAAAGTGTCATGCATACGGAAGACAACAAAAAAGGGAATAATTACATACAAGGGTCAGGGATGGTGGAAGAATACATTTTATAACACAGCAAGGAAGGTGTGGGGGAGGGGTCACATTGTGTGAGGAAAAAAATCATAATGTGGGATCCCATGGTGATCCAGCAGCAGTTCCAGCATGGACATAATTTGCAACTGATGTTCCTCTATGCGATCCAGCCACTGCTCAACAGCACTCACCCTCTCATTGTTCTCCTCGACAGCACTCCAGAGAACTATCAAGTCATCCTGCATTACACGCAGTTCCCTGGGGTCCAGACATTCTACAGGCTGACCTGCTGGTCGTGGTGGTGGTTTGGGTGCTAGTGGAGCATCAGGTGCTGCTCCGGCCCTCCTCTTCTTAGGGCTGCCATCACACACAGCTGCACCCTCTGCCACAGAAGGGCCAGAAGGTACAGGCATGGCCCATTCTGTGGCAGCCTGCCACTCCAACTGGTGGTGATTGAACATATGGGTGTGTTGGCCTCCAGTCCCCCGGGGGCCATGGCGCACCTCCACCTCACATAGGCAGCACCTGACCATGCTGCTGTCCCCCCAATACAGTCAATAAACTGCCCAACAACGGAGGTGCAGGGAGGACTAGGCACAGGCAGGGGAGGTCCAGATGAACTGGCAGCTGGCTGGTCACGGTGCTCAGCAGGACTGGGATCCACACCTGGGCCCAGGGGCACAGGTACATCCTGCTCCAGTGGACCTGGTGCTGGAGCTGGTGCTGGACATAGTGGTGGTGGTTCAACTACCTCAGAGTCAGGAGGTACATAGATACATAGATACATAGACAGTGTTGGCAGATAAGGGCCTATGGCCCACCTAGTCTGCCCATTTGAGCTTGTAAGTTCAGTTTGTTTTCCTAGAAGTCTGTTTCCCCTTACCCCTTCCCTCTAGAATTCCTTTATGTCTATCCCATGCATTCTTAAATCCCGTGATTGTTTCAGCCCCCACCACTTCCTCTGGCAGGGTGTTCCACTTGTCCACCACCTGTTCTGTGAAGAAATTCTTTCTCATGTTTCCTCTGAATCGTCCTCCCTCCAACTTCATCCCATGCCCTCTAGTCCTGAAACATCTTTTTCGCTTAAAAATAGTCTTTTTCGCTTAAAAATAGCGAGGTGGTACTGGTCTGGTCCTGCTTCTGGGAGGGTGGGGCTCTCAGAATTTTCGATCGGTCCAACAGGAACTGTCGGCCATGGTCACCACGGCACCTACCAGTACATGCTCTGCCAGAGCTGCCACTGTCCCAGACATTCCCTCACCATGGTCCATCTCTCCTACTGCGCTCCCTCAGTCTGAGCAATTACTACTCACACTGTCACACAACACACACACAGTCACACAGACATAGACAACTAACTACTTATAAAGGTAAGAAAAATAAATTTACAGAAAGAACAAATTAAGTAAAAAAGAGTACAGAAAAGACAAAAAAATGTAGCTTTTAAAAAAGCTGTTGGGTCTAAATCAAAGTTTAAATCTCCTCCTCGCCCTGATCTCCAAGTCTCAGCAGTGACAAACAACACAGTCCTCTCTCTCTCTCTCTCTCTCTCTCTGTCTCCGTCTGCACAGGAGAAAGTGAAAGTGTCTGCTTGTATGACTCACTCCCTTCCTTTCCTGCCTGGCTATGGCTAAAGAGCATGGCGAAGTCCATTGAAAACAACAACTTTGCCTTACTTCACATTGTCATTCTGTCTTAACATGAAGTGGTAATGACAAGGCGGAGTGAGCACTTTGCATTGCCCACTCCATGTAGCGGAGTGGCAACACGAAGTGCCCACTTTGTGGACACTTTGCTGGTGGAATTTAAACTTGCTGCATCTCTAAATGCAATGCAGTCACAGTCCTCGCAAAACATGCAAGCTATACTACTGTATAAAAAAATAATATTCACACAGACAATGATTTGAAACAAGCATCAGGCTTTTTTTTAGGTCTGGCTTCAGGCCTTAAATGCAGGAGAAAGGGGTTAAAATTATGAGGTATTCCAGGAATGTCTATTCTTGGCTTTGTCTTCTGTGCCCTTCCAGGTCCAGCCTAAAGTAACACAGGGCAAACAAACAAAAAAATTCTCAGCACTCACTGACAGAGGAAACCAAAGCCAAGGGATATAGGCTGTGTTTTGGGGCACTTCTTGCCACATTAAACTTATTTTGCACTTGCAACTAAAACACTTTAGTTTCCTGTGTCCACAAGTGCTGAGAATTGTTTTTTTTTTTCTTATGCCGGGCTGGCAGCCCTTTCTCAGCACCACCTAACCTTTCCTAATAAGTACAAACTTTTTCCTTTTGATTGGTAACACTGGGCTGCTCTTCAGCGCTCTCCAAGGATCAGTCAAATAACTTTCACCAGGACTGTGCTTCATGTGCTCTTTTGGTGTTAACCCACAACAAAGACCACCCCCACATCCCACATGCACAGTACATTGTGTGACACAAAGTACTGCGCATCCCACATGCTCAGTACTTTGTGTCACATTTGTTGACCTGTACTGGGGATGCTACCCTTTCCCAACTGGTACCAGTGTTAAAGCCCTGAAATCTGTTATGGAGATCTGAGTGTTTCACTGGGTGCCCAAATGTGAAAATTGTGAAGGCCTGATGACATTCTATGTAGCTGGTGAATGCGGGGCACTTAACAAAGGATAGCAATGACTTTCGTATTAATACTTCAAATGCAAATACTTATCAAATTCACTCAGGGTAACTGTAACTGCAGGCCAGAGGGACTAGTCCACTAAGTTCTTCCCAACTATTATACAAAAGCTTAATGTGCAGGGCAGCCGTGAATTTACTCAAGGTTTCCCAAACCAGGACATCTCCTTCAACACATGGAGGAATGGCACAGTTTAAAGATAGTCCCCCTCTGGCTGGCTTTATTCTCTCTTACTTCTGTGCATGCCGTTATGCCTTTATTGTTAGTTGGTAAACAGGCTGTTTGTCCAGTCCAGTTCAGGCCTCTACTGACCTCAGCATTTAGAAGGCAATTCTCTAGTATACAGGGCAACTCCACCTGTGAAAATTCGATCCTATCTGACCAGCACTCTATCCAGTCCCCAGTGTGGTGCGATAACCAGCACAGGGCTGTACTGCTGCCTAGGCAATTTCCCAAAGGAGCTGTGGTTTCAGTAATGGTGTCCGGCTGCAGCACAACAAAAGTATTTAATGAAATTTCTGCAGCCTTTGGCTTCACTTTTTATGTAAAGCCTAACAAGCGAGTACCTCCTTTTTTGCACAGCATGAGTTCTCATTCTACTCTGTCTCTGGCAGAATGTCTCTACAGCACATCAGTAAAAGTCTTCTTACTCAAAAGCACAAGAACAACAGGGTCTTTTGCATGGAGCTACAGTCTAACTTGGGTCAAGAACAGCACCTGCTGTTCACCGGGTGATACCAGGTCCTGATTGGTCGACTGAGCTATCAATCAACATTAAGCAGGCCTGGAGGTCTGTCACATGACAGTTAACTGGATGCCGATAAGTCAACAGAAGCCTTGAGGATCTCTTTAGGCGGTCCAATCCTGAATAATTGGTTACTCTATAATCCTGTCACCATGCCGCTCAGCTCCGAGGTGACAAAAGAAAGTCATTGATCTGTAGTCTAAAGGCAGTCTTTCCACAAATGTCCTTATTTACACAAAATGTTGCAAATTGCACAATATTTTGGGCCCTAAATCATTCCTGCAAGGGTGCATTTTTATATTCAGTTCAGTTGGGAAATGCTTGGGGGATTTCTGGCTCAGTTAGGAGTGCTGAGGCATTAGCTGTATTGGTAGTAGCTGGTGATGGAACTGAGGACAGAACTGGCAGCCCCTCTGGCAGCTCTGTTCAGTGAACCCTTAGACACAGGAGTGGTCCTAGAGGACTGGAGAAGGGCAAACATTGTCCTTCTTCACAACAGTGGTAGTAAAGAAGCAGGGAACTATAGGCCAGCTAGTCTAACCTCTGTAGTCAGAAAGAAAATGGAGGCACTCCTTAAGGAAAGAATAGTGGAACACCTGGAAGCCAATGGACTGGTGGATCCTAGGCAGCATGGGTTCTCTGCAGGATGATCCTGTCAAACTAATCTGATAGATTTCTTTGACTGGGTGACAAAGGCAGTAGACCGGGGGGAGGGGCAGTAGATATTGCCTATCTCGATTTCGGCAAAGCATCCGATACAGTCCCACATAGGAGACTGGTCAACAGGTAGGCAGTCTAGGGTTGGGACATAAGGTGTTGAACTGTATTTGAAACTGGTTAAGGGGCAGAAAACAGAGGGTAGTGGTGAATGGAACCCAATCAGATGAAAGGGAGGTGATCAGTGGGGTACTTCAGGGGTCAGTTCTGCAGCCAGTCCTTTTCAATGTCTTCATCAGTGACATTGCAGGTGGGCTAGAGGGAAAGGTTTGCCTGCTTGGGGATGACACCAAGATCTGCAACAGGGTGGATACTCCAGAGGGGGTGGAAAGGAAGAGAAAAGACCTGGAACTGCTGGAGAGATGGTCAAGGGCATGGCAGCTAAGGTTTAACTCAAAGAAGTGTAAAATTATGCATGTGGGGAGCAGGAACCCTGGGGTGAGCTACAGGTTGGGGAGCTGCTGACAGTATCTAAGGAGGAGAGGGACTTGGGGGTCATAATTACAAATGACTTGAAGGCCACTAGGCAGATGGCAAAGGTAGTGGGAAAGGCCAGTGGGATGTTGGGGTGTATTGGAAGGGGAATCACAAGCTGAAAGAGGGAGGTAATGGTTCCACTGTACAAGACCATGGTGATACCTCACCTTGAATACAGTGTACAGTTCTGGAGACCACACCTTCAAAAGGACACTGACAAAACAGAGATTGTGCAGAGGAGGGTGACAAAAATGGCAAAGGGATTACATCACAAGCCTTATGAAGAGAGAGTGAGAGACCTCAATTTGTACATGCTGGAACAAAGGAGGGAGACAGGTGACATGATAGAAACATTCAAGTACTTCAAGGGCATTAACAAGGTGGAAGGGGACAACATATTCCAGATTAATAGTAGTGCCAGGACAAGAGGGCACAACATGCAACTGAGGGGTGGCCGCATTAGGGGTAATGTCAGGAAGTTATTTTTTATGGAAAGGGTGGTGGATGCACGGAATAGCCTGCCCCAGGATGTGGTAGAAGCCCATACAGTGGCAGGCTTCAAAGATGCATGGGACATAAACAAAGGAATAATAGAGATAGGAAGAAAAAGCTAAAGGCAATGACCAGACAGGGTCACTGGATGCTTCCTTAGACACCTTAAATGGGCAGATCGGATGGGCCTAGCAGTCCTTATCTGCTGACAGCATCTATGTATCTGTGTGACTATGATGTGTGAGTGCAATGAGCCTTAAAGGTAAAGCTTGCACAGGGGGATTACACTGGGATTCAATGTAACAAAACACAAGGTGCTACACTAGCTGATAAAAAACAGAGGTACAGCCTGCACATTATTGTGGGGCTCATTTTGCTGATGCCACAGAAGAGGAAACTACCTGGGGTTTACACCAGATAAGGGACTGAAGTATGACAAGCAGTGTACAACCACTGTCAAAAGGGTCGGCAAACTACTGATGTGTATCCAACTGAGGTGTCCAGAAGGGCAGGGAAAGTAATCCTGCCACTTTGCAAGGCCCTATCTGAAGTACTGCATGCAGTCTTGGGCTCCTCAATACAAAGAGCATATTGAGACTGATAAGGTACAATGCAGGGCCACTAAAATGATTAGGAGTGTAGGAGATATGAGCCATGAAGAGATGCTGGAGGTCTTTAACATGTTCACCATAGGGAAAAAGAGGCTGAGATGGAACATAAACTCAGTATTCTGCATACTATTTGTCTGATATCAACCAGCAGGCTGCACGGACATGCCTTGATGCTCAGGGGTGGTAAATTCAGTGACAGGAGAATGACTCCTTCTAAAAAGAGTGATGAACCTATGAAACAGCTTACCAGAGAAGATAGTGGACATGAACACGATGCGAGCCTCTAAGCTTAAGAGCTGTACAAATTTCTTCTCGCCCATGGAATCATCACGTACTCTGGGTTGTACAGTGGATAGAGGATTCCTACAAATTAATGCCTGTTTTCATTGTATACTTTTTCATTCATGCTCATGAAGTGGGGGTTGGGGGTGGACATGAAGAATCTGGAGTCCATTCCGATCTTACAACAAAATGTCAGTAATCCAAACAGCAACTCAAAGACTATCCATTCTATTACTTGTCTGTTCCTGTGCTTTCAGATGTTGTCAGGAGTTACATGTTCAGTTGATAATGTTATATTTGAGATTTTTGCCTACTTAGTAAACATGCATCCTTTCTTCATAAAGGACCTGCTCTGACATCTGACAGCTGTAATTATTAGGCATATGTCAGTGCAGGGAATGTAGATCTGCTCTGCTTATACCTGTTACCAGCATTAGCTTCCGTTTTGCACTGCTTACTCATTTTACTTCCATGCACATCAATGCAGGCAGGGTAAGGTATCCCAGACTGAGATAAACATCATTATTTTCAGATCCTTTTCCACTAGAGATTAGTGTCAGGGTTATTATACTATTCAACTGGCTGAAGAAAAGCTTTACTTGGGGGGGTGATGGGAAGGGGGGCAGCTATTCTGAAATCTCACAGCTGAGCTGCACAATCGAGCAGACTAAATAGACCATAATGGCCTTTATCTGCTAGCAGTTTTGTATGTTTGTATGTTCGTTCTGTGCAAAACCTTTTGTCATTTATTATTTTATTTAGTTATTTATTGTCTTATTGATTTACATTTGTTTTTCTTAGAATGCACTTTAAAATGTGACATACCCCTTAGTCTCTAAGTAGACACAGGTACAGAGTTTAACACTTGTGAAAGTTCAGACACAAACACCATTCAAGCACCAGCCACACACAAAATTAAATAAATTATTAAAACACCTGCACCTTACAACCTTATAATGTATGGTAAGTGCCTATTAACTACTGTAATCAGCAGTCACACAGCTTTGTTATGCACTGTTTAGAATTTTAAAAGTTGTTAATTATACTTCGGAACTTCCAAACAGTGGCATAACAAAAAAGAGTGCACCACAGTTCCATAATTCTCACACATAGAATGCAAACAGTGTTTTTTTGACCATATACTATAAAAGATGATGGCTGGGGATCAGGTGACAACCACACTGAAATCACCTCTCGTGGTTGCTAGGGCTACAGTAAACCTCTAGAGCTGCGCTCTTGAGGTTTACCATGTTGCCCTAGCAATCACTCGAGGTGATTACAGTGTGGTTATCACCCGATCCCCAGCCATTATCCTCTATATACATACATACACAGTTGCCAGCAGATTAGGCCTAACGGTCTATCTTGTCTGCCCAATGCAGCTCATTGGTAATGCACAGTAGCTGCTCTACATTAGATCCTAATCCCATCAGATCTCAGAAGCTAATCAGGGTTGAACCAGGTAAGTTGTAGGATGTGAGACCTTCAGTGAACACTAGGTACTACAGGAATTTGCATTGGTAGATCTGCAAGGGGCTGTCTCGCTTTGACTAAAAATAACTGTACTGATGCCTCAGTAAGGTTTTGAGGGGGACACTGTGCTGTCAGAGGTGCCATCTTTTGGATGAGTTGTGAAAATGAGTCCTGTCTTCCTGTTCTGGTGGTTGTTCAGGTAGACACTAAAGATCCTATGGCACATCTCAAGATGAGTATGGGAATTTCCCTGGTATCCTGGCCAAATTTACTCCATTCACTAACCCCCTCCCCCCAACAGTTGAACCTGGTTCAGCATCAGTTGGTTTGCATCTGTAACCCCCCTCCCTCCAAATGAGGCAAAAACAGGAAGTATTTTATTTTTTCATGGTCAACAAGATCGATAGATAGATAGATAGATAGATAGATAGATAGATAGATAGAGTAATTCAATGTTTGGGGAATAGCAATGGGGTATATAGTGCTTGTGTAACTGTAGTACTTTTTGTGGCTTAACTATATTCCCACCCTTGAGTAGTAGGTATGTAGGTATTCATTTTTAGGGAATAGAAGGCCCAGGAACAAGGGTGAGAAAAGTGCCGGGAAAGGAGGAGGAGGAGGAGGAGGAGATGGAGGTGGATGAAAATCACTCCCTAAGTGAGGGAGGTGAAAATAGTGGAGGACTTATATAGAAGCTGTGGGAGTAGCCATTCCCCACATTGAACCATGGGCAAAGCCCTCCCATTCAATGTTTGGGGAATAGCAATGGGGTATATAGTTCTTGCATAACTTGTAGTACTTTTTGTGGCTTAACTTTATTCCTATCCTTGAAGAGTAGGTATGTAGGTAGTGATTTGTAGGGAACAGAAGGCCCAAAAAGATACTTCCTCTAACTCATGGAGAGTATGACCCCCTGGCACTCAGGAGAGGAAAAACCCCCAGGTGGAGAAAACCTCTGAGGACCCATGGCCAGAGGTCTACCCATCCTCCCGGGCATACTAAAAGGAAAAGGACTTAGGTTCTAGTAACCATAGCTAATTTGAGGGTGGTGAGCTTCTTGGAGAGATGATACATCCTTGATCCATGGATGATGCATATTGAATGATGATCCTGTAGTTGAAGAGTAGGTCTTTTCTGAAGGGGCGATGGACTCCAAAGTATGAAGCAGATCCAGGTGAGAGGGGGGTGAAAGGAAGTTCAAATTTTCAAGATGATGAATGATGCTTGTCCCAAGGAATTGCAAGGGTGTAATGAGCAGAGGGAGCATGACTTCATTAATAATTTACTAAACAGGGAATGGTGGAAATGCTATGGTACAAGATGTCACTGGTGAATAATCCAACTTGTGAAAGATCTGAATGTCAAGTTAGGGTCCAGAGGCAAGGAATTCAGTGATGAATGAGGACTCGCAAAGGAAGCATTCATGAAGTAGAAATGAGTAGAAGAGAGTCATGAGTGCCCTGGAGATGATGGTTCATTCTAGATCCAAGGATGATGTAGACTGAATAATGATCCTGAGGATGAAGGGTACTTCTTTTCTGTAGGGATGGTAGAATCCTATGTGTGGAGCAGATTCCGGCTGAAGAACAGCTAATGTAGTCCATATTTCCAAGGTGACGAAAGATGCATGTCCAAAGGGATTGTAGTAGTGGAATGAGTCGGGATAGCATAATTTGATCAACATAAAACCAGACAGTACATTGTGGGATTAGCAATGATTTGTAAAATTATGGGTGACTGATCAAATTTGTGCAAGGTTTCATGTTCAAGGTAGACTGAAGTTAAGAATTGATTAGTGAGCGATAAGTCACTAGGTAAGCATCACAGAGTAAAATGAGTAGAGAAGAGTTTGAGTGACTGATGAGAGTATTGCCATAAGTGATTAGTGAATGAATAGAAGAAGATTTGCAGAAGCAGTCCTGATGGAAGCCTAATGTATATGGGGATGATTGAAAATTTGGTATAAGGGATGGATGGCTTCTTTGGTCACGATGTTTGAGACTTTATGTCTAAATACTCTGCTAGTACGCTGCCTGAAGTAAGTGCAGGTATTTCTGTGTTGTGATCATCTAGGCCATGTACTGTGGTGTTCTATGGTTGGTTAAGTTTACAGGTAATCCTGATGCCGAAGTACTTGAGAGAAGCATGGAGGCAGATATAAGGAACAGTCTGTAGGCTGAACTGATAATGAGATCGATTAATAAAGGATGCCATAGGATCTTAGTGCTATGGCTGATTAAGCTAGATTGGGAGGCCAGACTGAGTTGGTGAATTTGTCTTGACTGGTATGCATACCTCTCAACTGTCCCTGATTTTCAGGGATGTCCCTGATTTTGCCTCAAAATTTTACTATGTCCCTCCTAAAAATTGTGTTTCCATGACCAAACAACGAGGCTTATAAGTACAAACTAATGTCAAACATTAAAGTTACAGACTTGTTCTTCCTTAGAAAATGCATTTTACACTAAGCCCTTTATTCTACCAGCTTCCTAAGTGGATATCTCCAATTTTGAAGAAGTGTCCCTGATTTTGGTCCTTTGTCCCTGATTTTTTTAAGCCTTGTCCCTGATTTATGAGGCAGGAGGTTGAGAGGTATGCTGGTATGGATTGCCGGACAGAATTCAGGAGAGCTAGTTCTTGGTGATGGACTTTACTGCAGGGATTATCAAGGTAATTTGAGAAGAAGAGGCTGAAGGGTCCATTGGAAGGGCAGTTAAGCTGGCTGAAGGTACTCAATGAAAAGGTGCAGATGATTGTATAAGGAATGGCGATGTCAAGGAGGGAAAGCGATGGTTTGGATAGCATGAAGTTAGTAATCAGCTAGGTGGGGGAGATCCCATGATGAATATTCTGGAAGACATCTGTGAAATTCTTAAAATGAGTAATGGCTGTTGAGGAGTAGAAGTCGAGTAACATTGTCAACAGAGTCGGTGGTAGTAGGAGAAGCTGCAGAAGGTAAGAAAGATGATATTCATCATTGAATGGGTTATCTTGTGATTCCTGGTATTCGTAGAAGAGATACTAATTACAAGTCGAAGCATAGCAGAAGGATTTTCTAAAGAGAAAGATAGCCAGTGAAACAAAGTAGACATGGAAATCATGGTAATGGAATAGACAGGAGTTGGATGGTATATCCATTAGAGAATGAGAAGATCTTCCTATGTCCAGGTGAATGGGATTTCTTGAATAATCCCGAGGAGCCGATTGGGCAGCATATAAAACTCTATAATGATGAAAGAGTCTATGAGTCATGATTGCCAAGGGACGTGTGCTAGCAGTAGTATTTCTCCAGAGTAATGAACAAGTGATCCAATGAGAAGTAGAAGGGTACTGTTAGAATGGCCTGAGTAGGATTATGAAATGAATAATGTGGAAAAGCAGTTGATGTAGTAGAAGTATTGGTCAGAGATTACATACATGGCCCAAAAGAGCCCCGAGCCTGCAAGGCAGAGTTGAGAGGCAGCCAGTCAAATGGGAAGGAAGTCGGGATCAATTCCTGAGGAACTGAAGGAACTATCCAGGGAAGGTGATGAGGTAGGTGAAGCCGAATGACAAATCGTGCAGGATGGAACAAAACTGGGTCGGCCCTCAGGGAACAGCAGCAGTATGCAGGAAGGCTGTAGTAGTCACTAGAAGACACTCCACGGAGGAGAAAAGTGAAGCACAGTACTCAGATCATCTGGGTTGAAGTACAGTAGTCCTACATCTGACAATGGTTTCCACCAATTAAAGAAGGGATGAAAGGAGTAGGAGCAAAGAAAGATAAAGGTCCCACATCTGAAATGGAAACTAAACTCGGCCATCTACTGGATGGGTGACCTGCAGCAAGGAAGTTCCAGAGGCAGTCAAACTGGATCGAGATGGATAGTGGACCAGCCAGCAAGATCCAAACCATGAAGGAAAGTAGGTCAAGGGGTGAAGTATGATGGTCCATGGAGGATCAGGATGGCGAGTGGTGAGGAAGGCTGGAAGGTAGTCGGAGTAACTGGTCCCAAGACTGGAGGGGTGTGGCAATGAGGTAGGATATGTACATTGCAGAAAGATGGACCAGCGGGTGCAGACACCGGCTTCTATCTGAAGTAGGTGAGGTGAGATGCAGGGCAGGATGCTCCAGATACTGGGTAAAGGTGAAGGCACATTTGGGAGATGATCCAGTCAAGGAGGGACCAGCAAGCGACAATCCAGCGGAGAGATCAGAGGGAAACAGTTGACAGCTTCCAGTCAAGGAGAACGAGGAGAGAGAGAGAGAACAGGCCTACGATCACGCTCTGCAAAAGGAGTAGGATGGAAGCAAACAGAGAACGGAGGTCCTTGTCAATGGGAAGTGGTAGCCGGGCAAAAACGGAGGGGACAACAATCCAGTGGAGCCAGGGACAGGCTATAATTCCATGATGGCTGGGATGAGTAGCTCTTGAAATGAGGCAGTTAGGTGCAGTTATGATGATGGTGACACACGGAGTGAAGAAGTTCCGTTCCTGGAGGGAAGCGACAACTGGTATGAGGTAGAGAAGGAGAGGTAGAACTCAGTAGATCACAGACATGGCTCCTATCCCTGGTAGTCGGGATGAGCTAACCTTTATTCGATGCTGACCAGCAGAGTTAGGGACAGAGTATGTCAAGGTGGTTAGTAGTAAGAGGTGGTAAATGCAACGGAATCCCATCCCCGGAAGAGAGGGGAAGCCTACCTTCACTCAGCACCTCAGAAAGTGCAAGTTAGGGACGGAGTCCGGAATACTGCTGGTATGGGCTGGCAAAGCGCAAATACTGCTGTAAGGACAGAGTAGATTTAAGACATGAAACGGAAATAGGATGAATCAGGACTTAACACGATAAGACGTATGTAGAATGGTAGGTATGGTATACATAGAAACAGAGCATGAAGTGCAGGGGGAAATGCCATGGGGCATAAAATGGAGAAGGAAACTGGTGGAACCAAGACATGAATTTGAAAGGTGTCAGGTAATTGTAGCAAGTGAGGGTATAAGGTGCAGGTGAGGAGGAAGTGGAGGTGTAGGATAGTAGAGCTTGGAGCATGGAACAAGCTTCCCCTTTCTTCCTGAGGGGATAGCACAAATGGCCCAGCTGAATCATGTATGATGAGCAACCAGGTTATGTGTTAAAATAAAAACAATGAGAATAGAATATAGGGTAAATCAGATAAGCATAGCACTGCATGCTAGAGCAGTGTAAATAATAAAGGCAGGCCTGTCATTCAACACCCCCCCCCCCACACAGAGCTAAGCGATAGTAGCCGAAATGAATATCAAGTTACTGCTAGACTGCAACTGAACTGAAACACTAAATGCAGGGACAAACCCATGTTATGAGGGTGGTGGTGAATTAAACAGTAAAAGATAAAGGGTTGCGACGATCTCCATGTGGGGAAAAAAGACATCCAAGTCATTGCAGTATGTAGATTAGTTGCCCCAAGAACTGAAATTATTACTGGTTAAAGCGATGGCTCAGTTTCAATACAGAATCAATGACAGCAATGGGCAACGCTGAATGTACAGATGCCCTTTAGCACAAAAATGGTTGCTGAAGAAATGCGGAGAGGTACTTACTGGGTATAGACAGCGTGGAAATGCCAAACTAGATTACTTTCCACCATTCGTGGAGTGGCAATGAGGATCGGGGGAAGCAAGGCCTGCCCGAGATCGAGATTCTGGTATAGAGGAGGAGTCCATAGGCTGCTGTAGTCGAGGAGGTGAAGGGGATGCTTGTGGGGCAGACAGAAGAGGGACTACATGTGGAAGGGACCTAAGGAAGGACAGGGACATGTGGGGAGGAGCAGGGACGCATGTTAGCTGTGTTAGAGGGGAGTCGGGTGGAGCAGGGAGACTCAGAAGTGCCGTTGGTGGGGAAAGGGTGCCCAAAAGGGGAACAATGGATAGGGTACCCCACGGACACCTGGGAAGGAGGGAGCAAGAAAGGGAGCAGGGAGGCGGCCAGAGCGGCGGCTGGGAGAAGGAAGGAGACGGCAGACAGGCAAGGCAGAACGGGACAGGCCAGGAAGCACACAAGAAAACAAAAAGGAGCAGGGAGAACAGAGCAAACACAGGAAGGGGCACAAGAAGGGAGACAAAAATTAACAGGACAGACAAACAGGGGAGAAGGAAGCAGAGCAGCAAGCACAAGGAGCACAGTCCATGAGCCATGCAGGGAGGCCCGACGAAAACACTCCCTAAGCAAGGAAGGTGTGAATAGTGGAGGACTTATATAGAGGTTGTGGGAGGAGCTATTCCCCACATTGAACCATGGGCAAAGCCCGCCCATAGATAGATAGATAGATAGATATGTGGATGGATGGATGGATGGATAGATTTTGTAGATAGATAGATAACAAAATGGGAGGAATAAAATGGCAGTTATTTTTTCATGTGACTCAATAAGCTGCTTATACAGAGAGCATGTTTTTCTTTATTAAATTAACATGGCTTTCAGAATCATTGCATCTAAGGCTCAAATAATATTCTGTGTGACTTAGAGCATGTCAAATAACCTCCTATAGCATCAATCCAGCCAACATGTACAACATGTAGAAGCAACCAGGATTCATTTGCTTGATGTTACATCTCAGTTTAAATATACTGGAATATTCTAGGTGGGTGAATAAATAAATAAAAAAAAAAGAAAATTAGAAATAAGGAAGTTTGAAAATGTCAAAAAGCCCATGTTAATGGTACTTTATCTGTCAATTCAAGACCAAGGGAAGACATTTATTCACCCTAAATGCCCTGCATGTTCTCTCTAGCTAGTGGGAAATAGATATAGATGAGATTTCTTACACTTACTTACACACACACACACACACACACACACACACACACCCCTACAACATTTTATAATGTATGTGGATCATAGAAACATAGAATTTGATGGCAGATAAGGACCTCCTGGCCTACCCAGTCTGCCCATTTCCCTACCTACTTAAACTACAGATCTTAAATGATCTGCAGCTTACTCTGTCTTTCCTACCAGTAGGGTTTCATAATGGTAGTATCCCACTGATTAATCTGGCAAACGGCCCCAAACTCAGGAAAGGCCCTCCTTGTCTACCTCATTCAGTCAGCCAGGTGAAGTAGTTTCTCCCTGTATTAAATGAATTCCACAAGGCCAAATACTTGGCTCCTTACTGTTCCCTTTATAAGTAAAAGACCTGGGGCCCAATTCACCAAAAATTACAAAGTGTAACACAAATGTTTGTGTTGCGATTTGCAACTGCCCAGGATGCAAAAGTTGCTATTCACAGTTGGATAGCTCCCCATGCTATCAGACTGTGACTAGGGGCCAGGTGGAGCCAACGCTAACCCCTGTAGCGCTGCCCTGACCTGGAGCCAGGAACACAGCACTCCAATGTATAGCACTGCTATGCTATTTTTTAATTCACAAAGCTAGCCATGCAAATGAGCCCATTGGGCATGTAAGTCACTAGGTGGCCATTTGCATGCCCATTATGGGTTAATTTGCATGGGCTGTGGGTGACTTAGCAAGCCCCCCAGCCCATAGCTGACATGTAGCCACAGTCCATGGTGGCTAGTGCCCACCATTACTGATCGCTGGCCAAAGAAAATAAAAAAGCTGTCTCCCTGGTAGTCTAGTGGTCCCTCCCCTTCCCCTGTTCTCTAATTGCCAGCTCCATATATTACAATGATTTCCCCTGGCAATCTAGTGGTCCCCCCTTCCCTGTTCCTTGATTGCCTTCCCCGTATATTAAAATTACTTTCCTGGCAGTCCAGTGGTCCCTCCTGCCCCCATTCTCCAGTCGCCTTCTGTCCCTCAAAGTCCAGTGATCCCTGCCCTTCCACCATTCTCTCATCACCTTCCCCGATATTAAAAGTATTTCCCTGGCAGTCCAGTGGTCCCTCCCTCCCTCATTCTTCAATTGCCATCCCCATATAAGAATATAATGTCCTTGGTAGTCCAGCGGTCCCTCTACCATTCTCTGATTGCCATCCCATTGTTGTCATAATGTTACCCTGGTAGTCTAGTGGTCCCACTCCCCCAGCTGTTGATCGCCGGCACGCTCTAACCAAATTTATATCCTGACGATCTAGTAGTCCCCCCTCGCTGATTGCTGGCCCGCTATCACCACTAAGTAAAGTCCCTGGAGTCCAGTGGGCCCCCCCACCTGACGCCCCACCCGATATAGACATACAAGTCCTTGGTGGCTAGCAGTCCCTCCCTTCCCCTCATCCTGATCCCCTGTATGGTCCATAGCAAACATTCCCTGGTGGTCTAGTAAACCCCCCACCACCCCGCTCCCCCAATCCCAAACCAAGCTGACAACCAGCATAGACCTCCTCTCACCACCACAGCTGGCCACCGAATGAGCTCCCAAAAAGCGCACACTGTATACAGTACCCACTCACTGACATTGATTGACAGGGTACTTAAGGGTCACATTTACTGCCTCTCAGAAGTTGCATGCACAGCACCCATTATTAACAAAATAAAATTTCTCTTGCAAACATGACTTTGTTTAAACTAAAACATTTGCTTTCAGGGCAGTTATAGCAAATGAATGAAGCAAATTGTAATGAAAATGGGCATGTCCTACTGGTTAGTGCACCAGCTTTGGAACCAGGGGATTGCAGATTCAGACCACGCTAGAGCCAAATATTTACCGAGTGAGCTTGGGCATGTCACTGAACCTTCCAGTGCTCCCATCCACCCTTCTGCAGAAACTGATAGAAGCAGGACCCCACTGTAAATGAGATGTTGCTTCTCAGCTGGGTTATCCAGGGTACATAAATAAGAAAAGCAATGATGGACAAGTACACTTTTAACTTACTATATAACAGAAAAGGTTAACTTTAAGATTATTCCCATTTGCCACTAAATCCAGTGGAGTAACAAACAAGTATATAAATTGCTTAAAATAAATAAAAATTCTATTTATAAGAGAAATTGTATTCAGTTAGTTATGTACAGTATGTAATGTACAGTACTCTTCTACAGGAAAAAGACTCTATTCTTATGATTCTAAAGAATTAATTTTTTGCTGAAAAAGCTGTCTCCAAATCAATGTAAACTTGTGCAGATGCAGATGACAAAAAAGTCATCTCCTAGCAAAACATGCTGTTACGGTTTCATAAAAATCCATGTTTTTGTGTGCATGGCTTAACTGCGACAATGCAGTGTCATTGTTTAACTGATATGTTACACAAATAATGAGCTGTTGAAACTCCAGCTCCATCTGTGGTATGGAAGGGCCTGAGGCGAAGCTGAATGATCAGCTTGCTTGAAACTGACAGATGAAGGACACCTACAGTGGTATTCTGTAAGAACAAACTGGTTCACATTTCCATGCTTGGTTAGGAAGACACATCTTGCCGAACAAGAACTTAGTGGACTGCAGCAGCACAAACCTAATTACAACCTCAAATGTAGTAAACAAAGAAAAGAAAAGAAAGGAAAGGAATTTGGCTTTATATAGCACCTTTCTTTTAAACTAGGATCGCTCAGATACTGAGTCATAGAATCAGATTTGTTGGATCTGACTCCATTTTCAGAATTTGGATTTTTTCAATTACAAACTGAAGATCCTAATTCTTGTAATTTAAGGGATAAACATGTTTTTAGATAGGAATTTAGGGTTTAGGAATGAGGATTCCAAATCTGAATCTGATTTTGATGCTAGAATTGGCCAATAGAAACACAGAATTTGATTGCAGATAAGCACCGCTTGGTTCACCCAGTTTGCCCATTTTTTTCTCCTGCTTATACTGTCACTACAGACCCTACTTGATCCCTGTTCTCCTCCCCCCCCCCTTGCTTCCCACTAAGGTTCACTTGCACCTATCCCATGCATGCTTGAAGCATATCACTGTTTCTGCCTCTACCACGTCTGTTGGAAGGTTGTTCCATGTATCCACCACTCCTTCAGTGAAGTACTTCCTCATATCTCTCTTGAATTTACCCCTTCCAGCTTCATTGCATGTCCCCTTGTTCTCATGCATTTTTCCTCTGAAAAATACTTCGCTCTTGACCGTATTTACCCCTTGAGGTATTTATACAACTCTATCATATTCTTCCTTACTCTTCTCTCTTACAGGGTGTACATATTGAGGTCCTGCAGTCCCTCCTCATAGGGCTTCAGATGCAGACCCTGCACCATTTTAGTTGCCCTACTCTGGGCTGCCTCCACTCAGTCTATGTTCTTTTTGAGATGCGGTCTACAGAACTGGACACAGTACTCCAGTTGAGGTCACACCAACAATCTATACAGTAGCAACACCACCTTCCTCCATCTGCTGGTGATGCTTGTCCTTATGCACCCCAACATCCCACTGCCTCTGCCCACTACCTTGTCACACTCCCAAGCCAGCTTGAGATTATCAGACATGATTATTCCCAGGTCCCATTCCTGTTTGGTGACCATCAATACCTCTTCTCCCATACTGTACTCTGCATCTGGGTTTCAGTTCCCTAAGTGCATGATTTGGCACTTTTTTGCATTGAAACTCAACTGCCATGCACTTGAGCACTCCTCAAGTTTTCTCAGGTCTCTGTACATTGTTTCTATCACCTGTGGTGTGTCTAACCTATTGCAGATTTTGGTGACATCCACAAAGAGGAAGACCTTCTCTTCCAGCCCCTCTGCAGTGTCACTTATAAAGACTTTAAAGAGTAACTCTGCACTTCAGCATCTGTTTTCATAAATAAGATGCTTCTGCTGTTACAATATGGGCAGGATTCACAAAAGGGATGCACTCAGCACATCTGAGATGTGCTGACACATCCCCGACTTGCACACTGGGGCAATTCTAGAAGGGGACTGATGCACTGCACACCATCCATAATGATATGCGGAGCATCTGAAGGGGTTGTGCAGGGGGCGTGCCCACACATGTGGTGCGTAGCCCCTTTCACAACCCAACTTGGAGGCACATCCCCAGAGCAAGTCTGGAAATGCACCTCCGAAAGATAAGTCTACAAGAAGTAGATGTAAGTGGGTGGCCACCCACAGGCAGACTGCCGTACTGCAGACAGCAGCCTGCCCACCCTGCCAGTCCAGTGTGCCCCCCCCTCCCTGCATGAGTTCCCTGTTGCATGCTGCACACTGCGGCAGTAGAGACATTGCATCAGAACCCCTCTCCCTGCACGCATCCCCAGTTGTATGCCACTCATTGCGGCAGATGTCCCGTAAGGAACACAGATCCCACCACCCTGCCCGTATCTCATTTTGCATGCCGCGTAATGTGGCGGTACAGTAATAGGTGCAGAACGCCCCCCCGCCTGAATCCACATTTTCCATGCCACACCCTGCAGCAGTATGCATGTAATAATAGAACCCCACCCACCCTGATATGATCACACCGAGGACCCAAAACCCTATCTCACCATGGTGGTCCAGTGGACCCCCCTCCCAGTCATGCACCCTCTCCTCACCCTGCTCCCCCCCATCCCTGCAGGTCCCGAAGATCGTCGGGCAGCACAACCCACCCACATACTGCCACGGCCGTCTGCTGACAGAGCAGTCTGTAAATGACAGCTACTGTACCCTCTGCAGCTCATTGGTGGACCCTGTTGACCAATGGGCTTGCAGTGTGTACTGTACTCTGTTATTCACATCTTTGTGCCTTTGTTTATGACATCATAGTGCTCACTGTGACAACAGACTGTGATGTCACAAGCAGTGACTGTGTGATTAGCAGGGTAGAGTCAGATACATTTTGAAAGACTCAGTGAAATAAGTGCTGCGTTAACTACACTATATGGTAAACCAACAGCATGGGAAAGTAAAAAAATAATTAGGAAAACAATAAAGTTAGAATATAATTTGTGTAACTCTAGTGTTTTTAAGCTTTCTATTATAATAGATAGTTACTCTTTAAAGAGGACTGATCCCAGTACTGACCCATGTGGTACCCTATTGGTCACCCTGCCTTTCCTACAGTGAACTCCATTTACAACCACCCTCTGTCACCTATCCCTTAACCAATCTGTTACCCAGTTTACAACCTTTGGACCTGCTCCTAAGCTGCCCCAGTTTCTTTTTGAGCCTCCTATGTGGAACGGTGTTGAAAGCCTTATTGAAATCCACCCCACCCTGATCTATTTCCCTGCGCACCCAGTCAAAGAAATCTATTCATTTGTCTAACATGATCTCCCCCATGAATCCATGTTGCCTCAGGTTGCAGCCCACTGGATTCAAGATAGTCTACAATCCATTCCTTTAGATGTACCCCCATTAGCTTCCCAACCAGCGATGCCAGGATGACTAGGCTATAGTTGCCAGCCTCCTCCCTGCTACTGCTTCTGTGAAGTGGGACTACAGTTTCTCCCCTCCAGTCCTCTAGAACCACTCCTGTTTCCAGTGAGTTGTTAAGATTGACTGTCAGAGGTGCAGGCAGTACCTCCCTGAGTTCCCTCTAACAGCTACAACTAGATGAGCAGAGATCTCATATGTGTGGGCGGCACGTTTCTCAAAGCAAAAATTTATGTGCAAAAGTGTGGCCATATAGTATAATTCCTTCACTTTAGTCTCCTTTTTATTAAAGATTCTTTCCTAAATATTTGTTTCTTTATACAGCTGTTAATTTATTGTATTCATTGTAGTGCGCACCTTATTTTATTGTCTACTCCCCTCCCCCCCCCCAGGATGCATCTGGAAATGAGCTGTTACCAGCTCAGGATGCCTATCCTAGTAAACCTTTTGAAATAAATAAATCAATAGATGCAGAAGACCCATCTCCCATTTCATCACTGGCAGAAGACCTCACCCCCATTCCTGTTATTTTATATTAATATTTATTTAAAGTGATTTTTCAACTTTGCGTACTTTAAGTTGAAGTCTGAAGTTTATTTATATTTTGGCAGGACTGGGTACTGGGCAAAGCCTGTTTTCAGGACTGTCCTGTGTACACACAAATGAAATTACAAAAGTAATAATAATTACATACGTGGTAAAATAATAAATACAACAAAAATTGTATACATAAGCCACTACTCACATATTAAGGCAGCTGATTCTGGTGATAGTCATTCCAGCTACCTTTTAGAATTTTTTTTTCAGTCAGAATTTCTGTTGAAGGGATTGTAGTTTGGCCCGATGAGATGGCCAGCTGATCCCTTCCACTTCCCAACAGCTCTGAACCCCCCCCCCCCACTGAGGCACTAATGACCTGTGACCACAAAGAGTGCAGGGGCATGCCCCATTGAAGTCAGTGGGGCTCTACATATTTCAATAACCTTTGTATACATAATAAAGGCTAGCTGGAGATTAATGAAGGCTACCACTTGACCAACAAGGCACTTGTTAGTGGAGTGGTGGCCTTCATGAACTTTATCTTACACCTCAGTGGAATGGCAGAATTCATGCATGCCTGTTGACACCTGCCAATACCTAAGACACCTCTCCTGTTCTACTCCTGCTCTTTTCTACTCATGTGATGGAACACAAATGCGAAAGAAACATCTTAGAAGTGGCTTCTTTTATAGTTCTCCTGTCACTTCCTGCACTCGGAATATCCTAAATTCATATTGCATTCCTGAGTGCTTTACAATCAATGAATGGTTAGCAGCAACCAATGGCTATCACAGAGAGGTTACATGTAACTGAAAATGGGAGGCCAAAGAAACTTCATGGGTTCAGTACAGGGGAAGAAAGAGTGAGAGAAGGTTATGCATTGGGAGATTGAGTGATTATCTCAAGGTCACACAGTGAGTACGGCGGCGGGGAATCTAGGGACTCCTGGCTCACAGCTCTGCACTGTAACTACACTGCTTTCCAAAACTTGCAAGGAAAGGAAGCAAAGTTGTTTTATATATAGTCTTTTACAGGCACTGTATCCCAGTGCAACTTACAAGCCATAAACCATTAAACATTATGTGAGATAAAGTGTGATTAAGGTAGCTTGATGAGCACCAATCTGATAAAAAAATTCCCCAATCACAATATGATAGCCTTATCTCCTGAGAAAGAATTTCACAGACATCAATCATTTTCTGTCATACCAGGACTGGAACAGAAGGGGTCATATTTTGTGAGCCTAATACCTTTCATATGTTCATCTGCAGCCCCCTTTGACATTTCATGACGACGAAGCTGTTTAGAAAGAGCTGCACAGCACTATCCAATAGAATGTATAGGGACATATTTCCTCTAAATAAGGATCTTGTAAGTTGTGTAGTGGCTCAGTCTTACAGCAAAAGTCACACTGAGGTATTAAAAAAGTTAACAGAATGTCATAACGTCAAGAAATGCCAGACGGGGAGGGGCAGTGGAATGGAAAGTGGAAGGGATCAGGTTCTGGCTCCACAGAGCAAAAATACTATCCATGCACCTCCACCCCTTTTTACTTCAAAGAGGACTTAAAATGCAAGGCTAGAAATTACATATTCAAAGTTCTTGGTAAATCTAGATTTGGTGGGGACAGCCTGGATCTCAAATTATTGGTCTTAACCCTAGATGAAACTCTTATGCCCCTTACCAAGATCCTGAACTTTTCTCTAAAACTTGGTCAGTTTCCCCACAAATGGAAATTAGCTCAAGTCACCCCTATGCACAAAAGTGGAGATAGGGTGCTACACACCAATTATAGGCCAATCTCCATCCTCCCACCACTATTGAAATCCTTCGAGTGTATTATTGCAGATCAGGTTATTGAATACCTGGATAAATATGGGATCCAATGTTCCCAAAAACATGATTTTAAAAAAGGCCATAGTACAACCTCTGCACTGCTCAAATTCATGGGCTTCATCCATAATTCACTTGATCAAGGTAACCTGGTAGGCACTGCCTTCATTGACCTGATGAAGGTTTTTGATACAGTGAACCATTCCCTATTACTTGAACAACTATCAAATGCTGGATTATCCAATGATGCTATCTATTGGTTCAAAAGTTATCTAGAAGACCACTCTCAACAGGTTATAATAGCCAGTGTCTCTTCTGAATGGAAGCCCATTCAATGTGGAGTGCCCCAGGGATCAATTCTAGGACCCCTCCTTTTTAGCATTTTATTGAATAACCTCCCAAGAGCATGTCATGAATGAATCCTGCTCTATGCTGACAACGCTGTAATATACACAAGTAACTCTGACCCCACCCTGCTTCAGAATTCTCTCTAATGCAGCTTTGAGGAGGTGGAAAGGTGGTTTAGCACCCATAAATTGGTGCTAAACTACAAAAAGATTAAAGTGATGCTCTTCAACAGTGACCATAGCAAGCACAAATCCAAACTCCTGACCATCCAAAACCATCTGGGCTCCCCCCCTTGAACAGATCCACTCATTCAAGTGTCTTGGGGTCACCATTGATAGCACTGTCTCTTACGAGCAACACATTGACAATGTAGCACAAGCTGTTAATATAAGGATTGGCTTACTCCACAGGCATAAGCACAGTCTGATTCCTGAGGCCTTAAAAATAACAATTTACAGCTGCTTCATTTCCCTAATTGATTATGGGCTGGTCATATATGGCTCTATCTCTACTATGCCCCTTCGTAGGATCGCTGTTGCTCTCAATAAAGCCTGTAGACTCCTGATGGGAGTGGCCCACCTCACACACACATGATTTATATGCATAAACCAGGAGGCTTCAATTATCTGGTAGGATCCAATACCAGACCTGTTTGTTAGCCAAGAAAGCTCATCTTGGACTACTACCTCCCAGGGTCCAAAAACTCCTAACCATTATTTCTAATCCTCTACATATTCACAGCTCTGCAACACATGTCTTCAATGTACCCAGATGCCTCACAACTCTATGCCAGCGTTCATTTGCTTAAATAGCTGCTGTCTCTACATAGGGATATCACCTCCAAATCAAAACTGGGCCCATTCAAACATAAACTCCATCAACAACTAGTTGCAAACAGTAGATGTGATTGTCTCCAATAACAACCTACTATGCTAACTTAAATATCCTACAAGCACTTTAATTTCCTACCCCAACTTATTAGTCCTGGGTCCTACCCCCTCCCACCTCCCCTGTCTTATCCTTTTTCCCTCCTTTTCCTCACCACCCCCCACTCACCTTTCTTTCCCACCATTCACCTCTATCATATAACCCCTGTCTCCCATCATGCTACTCACATCCCCTCCCTATCCCCCTTTTTTGCTCTACCTATCTTCCTACTCTATCTATCTTGAAAAGGCCCACAAGGCTGCTCCCTCTTGTTGTTCCTACTACCACTCCTCCCTTACCTCGTTCTCTCTCATATTGACTGCTGATTAGTGTTTTAATTACCATTTACAATGTATTAACTAAATGTATAAATCCTGTTATCTTATTTAGTTTACCTGTTGCATAGCATTGCTTGTCGATGTCCTACTCTTATTGATGTGGAACCTTTGTAAAAGAGTTTTGTTACTCAAAGATATTGTAATTCAAGACTAAATAAATAAATAAATAAATAAATTTCCTGGTAGAGCAAAAACTTATGACTATATGGTGAGATGCCTTATTGGGATATAAAGTTATACTTTCATTGGATTTACAGATTAACTAGTGTCCTTTAAAGAAAGCACAGGAACCTAGCTAGAATGAAAGAGGAGACAGAGCACAATACATCAGTTGAAAAGCAAAAGCCCCAACAGCTTCAGAAATTCCCAAGAAGGAAACCAAGCTGGCTTAATGATGGAGGCACATTGCACGTCCATAGGGGAGACCCAGTTTTGAAGCAAACCTTAGAACTCCTGTATTAGCTCACTGTTGATTGAGTTGTGTTGATCTTGACTTGAGGTTGGCACTAACTGCCCAGTGTAAGAGACTTCAAGAACAACTGAAGAGAGTGTTACTCTACAAAGAGAAGGTAGATGAAGGAAGTGACAGAAGAAAACCCGATTTACCTCCCCCATCCTGTGCCATACATCTCCATATAAATGGAGCTGTGATGAAGTGGAAAGAGATAACTCTGGTTTGAAAGACTAAGCAAGGGAATATAAAGTATACAGATTCAGAAATGAACATTTTGAATGGCGTGCTTGGACATCCCTTTTTCACATACACACACAATTATTATTTTGCTATAAAAAAAGAAAAGAAAATTGTTGTAATGCCACCATTCCAAAAGAAGGCAGTGTAGTTCAGTGGTTAGAACACTCAGCTGTGAGTAGGCGATCATGAGCTGGATTTTCAAAGCCCTGAGTCACAATTCTCATGCATTTGCACTACTTGCATCTAGGCTGTCATATCACCAGAATGGTGATCTAACTTTTAAATGCAGATATTGTAAGATGCACATCAGAAATGACACATGCATCAAAATTCTGACCCATTCATCATTTTTTTACTGCAACATGTTATAAATGCATCAAAATGTTTGGAGATAGGGTGCAAACATTCTGATGCATTTAAAACAATTCAGCTGCACCCAAAATAATAACAAGTCCTGAATTCAGACTTTCGAAGATCCAGACCCACAGGTTCCTATCCCACTACAACCACTAGCTGACTGTGTAACCCTGACAATTGACTTCCCTGTGTTCCAGTTGTTCCAGGCTATAAAACTGGGCAGAAGCTGGACCCCACGGTAAATGACATGCTGCCTCTCAGTTAATTTAGTCTAATTAAATCAACTTTAAATTAAAGTTAATAAATAAGTAAAGGTTAAGGAAACATTTCCTTATGAGGCTGCCACATTTATGTCTCAATCACCAAGGGAGGCAGAGTTTTTACTGTGCTTTTAGATGTTATCTTTTCATTGAGCCTAAAGTGCTAGTCTGAGGTCATTGTTTCAAACAATAAGGATGATGGGTTGTGACAACTGTTGCTTCATTATTTTATCAAGGAACTGTCCGTCGCCTCTAATGCAGACCATATATACAGGTGAAACTAGTCAGTGGTGTGAAGTTGGTTCCATGTGATAACAGCGACAAACTAACGCAACTGGCAAAATGGCAAATTTAGCATGGCAACCTGCAAAAATGGTGACCACAAGAAACAGAGACTGACATATATGGCGATTTTGCACCCAATAGGTAGTGCACACCAGGGACCTTTTCTGTAAGTGGGGGGCTCCATCCCCTAGACACCCACTATCTCTATGATTCCTACTCTGAGATACTCCTTGACACTGGGGTAGGTTAATGCCTAGGATTCACCATTTATACAGATCATCATTAATTATAGCTCACCATTATTGTTTTCAATATAATAACATTGCTGTTTTGCCATCGCCGTTATTGCATGCTACCGTGAAGTCATGTTGTTTCTCACATAGGTATTTAATCCACTACTGTAAATGTGTTATGACACGTACTTGTAAATTAAGGTAATATGGTCAAGAAATGTAATGAAATGATTTTTTTTCCACTCTGCTGTTTTAAACAAAAGTGAAACCTCACTACCAAACTCTAAATGTAATGTACTAATACTGTGTTATTCGTCTGTCACTAGAAATTTGCTGTATCTCTCTGTCTCCCACCTTGTACTACTAGTACCAGGGTCACACCCAGAAATGAGCCTCGGCTCAGTGTGCCTTTCCCGGTTACCAAATTTTAAATAAAATAAATAATAAATATTTTTGCACTGTTGAATTAATGTCAAGTGAATTGATTCATTTACCTTCCAAGTATCTGAAGGCAGGATGGGCAAATGAGAAAATGTAATACCACAAACAATGAATGAGTGGATGTGGCTTATAGTTGTCCAGAGAAACTGAATGGGAATCTAATTCTGTTACCAGTATTGCAGACAGTATGCACCCAACAGATAGTAAAGAAAAAGGAATTTAAGAACACACAGAAGTACTGTTGCAATTTTGGAATGTTCTCCCAAAGACAATTACATCTTATTCTGTATATTCTTGTACAGTGAAAGCCACTTAAGCCATACATGGCAATATCAGACGATTGGCTGTGCTGGACAAAAGCCGCTTACTGAATCCACGTCAATAAGACTGCAGTACTGTTTCATTCAGACATTATCCAGCATCTAAGTCAGACAGCTGAGGCTCATTCACAAGGATATTAATGGATTGTTAGCAGCTTTGCAAGGTGTAAATTTTGGATGTATACAATAAGTACATTCACTCAGTCGCTTACTTCATTCATTGTAGTCACTGCATTCTGACTCACTGCTGTTTTGTCTGGTTGTGTTGATGGTGTTTAGCAAGTGCTTCACTGTTCCACTCTCAAAAAAATTTAGATTTTACAGCAGATCTCTGCTCTACTGAAAATTAGCATTTGCGATCTTTCAGGGCATGTAGATTTACCGAAATCTATTGTTTCTGATCTGCTTAAAGCTTGGGATTCCCTACTTATTGAAATGCACACCAATCAGAATCGCAAGCAGAAAAGAAAAAGGGAAGGATGGCAAAGTGGAGGAAGCACTGCTGTGGTGGTTTAGCATTGCGTGGCAGTGGGATGCTTTGCTAAGTGGTCAGCTGCTCCTTCAGAAGGCAAAACAACTCACTGAGGGACTTGGCAAGCCAAATATTAATCTGACAGAAGGCTGACACTAGTACTGGCAAAACAGAAATAATAGCTGCTATAGGAGGGTGCATGATGAGAAGTTAAATGCCAACACACTGGAGCCAGTTCCTGAATTAAGGACATCCTCCCTCAGATTCTCTCAGGCTATGAGACCTGAACTCCCTCACACTCTTCCCTCCTCTTTCCTGCTACCCTCATTCTAACCTGCACCCTTGCCTTCTCCTCTCTTCCTGCTAACTAACACTCCCTAGTAAGCTCCAGGTCCCAGCCTCAGCACCCCGGTGAGTCTAGCCTCCTTTATGACTACATTCTTTAGCACTTAAGACAAAAGAACTGCTGTCCATCAAGTTCTCACCACCTTGTGTTTAGTATTAGTTAATTATTTTACTGACTATATCATCCTCTGTTTCCTACCTGATTCGCTCTATATCCTGTAGAATCTCAAGTTGTTCACTTAACAACCTGTCAGCCTAGCCTGCTTTAAATTATGTGTCTGTATATTTTTACTTATGTAATCCCTGTTATTGTAATTATGTGCCCTCTGTAACCTGATGTACTCATGTCTTTCTAGGCATGGAACCTCCTAGTATCTGCTTACGTACTTGTAACCATTGTAAATGATGTTATGCCCATGTATTGCTATGATGTGGAACCTCTGTAAAAGAGCCTTTGGCTCAAAGGTACTTCCTAGAAATAAATAAATAAATTAAATGATCCTTCTAATGTTTTCATTGCCCATGAAATAGGTGTATTTTTCAGATGTGCTAGTTACTGGACACTCACCTTCAAGGAAGAACTGCCATAGAGCCAAAAGAAGATAAAGGAGAGGTTGTCTGTCCTGGCATGCTGTAACACGTTGGGCATAGAGAAGTGCGAGTTGGTGGTTATCAGCAAGCCATTCAAGACCTGGTGTTTCTGGAATGTTAACCATCTGCAAGTTGTTTACTGAAGCGACCCCAGAACTTGGATGACAACCAACACTTTCTGTGAATGGGTTCGTGCCCTGGGACAAGAAGCTGCAGGTAGAAAAATTGTGCTTCTGCTGGACAACTTCAGCAGTCATCCTAAAATGCCATGTTTGCGAAATGTCAGGCTAATAGTCCTACCCCCCCATACTGCATCTATAATTAAGCCAGTTGATCAAGCAGTGATTTACTCTTTTAAAAAGAATTACATTAAGGTCATGCTGAAGAGGGTCCTCAAAGAACTTGATTGGGCAGGCTAGCCCTCCAATACCCTGAGTTTGCTTCTGCACCCAGGTCACTGGCATCACGAGCAGTAGTGCTACCGCTGTGCTGATGGGCCCTAGTTTTAACTGTTCACCACTAATACTTCACAGACCCTGTACTCTACTGCCACACTATCCCACCACGGTACCACCAAACACAGCAAATGAAAACAGTACTGTACTGCCACAGTACCCCAGCAGTCATTTCAATTATAGTGGTGCAGTAGCACTACTATGGTTAGGGTTGAGCAGACTGTTTAATGTTAAACCCCCCAGAGCTCTTGAAGGGATACTATCCCAAGCTGCACTAGGGTGATGCTGGTGCCGATCCAATCCCCAAATGGCAGTTCAAATAGGGAAATAAGTGATGAAGAAGAGTTAGTGAACACCCACTGTTGGTAAGACACTGCATATGCTTTTCAACTGCGAGTCTGTAGCTTCTCATTTGTTTTCTGTTGTGTACTTCTATACTACTGAGTGTAAGCAACAAGACACAAGAGGTGAGGGTTTCTTTTCATAACTCCTATGCTCAAGTGTGTTGTGAGGCATGAGATGGTTGTGCTGAGTGCTTACAATCACCTAGAAGTATGGTTTATGAAAATAAACTCACTCCCTGAATTGTCTTACTGCATTTAAAACTGAGTACAATTATAAAAAAATTAATATAAAATTTTTTTTTAACTTTTTTCCTTAATTAAAAAGTTGTCCTTTTTATTCCTGTGTCCCACCAGTTAGTGTTTATCAGTGTACCACTAATGCTGCTGTCTGCAACTGGATGCCTTGGCTTTCATAGATTTGTTTCTAAGCAGTTGTCCTGTTTAAAAAAAAAATAATCTATAGCAGCATACAGTAAGTCAGTGTGGCTGTTTTACTGTGGTGAATCTCTTGAGTATAGGATGGGGAATTTACAGGTACAGGTCACTGCTGATTGCGGGAGGGGCCTAGATGGGTTGATGGAGATGGGCAGTGACACAGACAAATTTGGAACATAAACATAGACTGTTCACAGAAAAGTATCCATCTCCTAATCCAGTTTGCCCTAACCCTAATGATCTTATATGGTAGCAAGACACCCTACGAAGCCTCCAACTTCCCCCTCCCTCTCCGGGTGATTCTGTATTTCAATGATAACCATGTCATGCCTCTCCATGCATGCTTGAACCTCATGGCTGTCTTTGCCCACACCACCTCCATATGCAACCTGCTCCATCTATCCACCACCCTTTCTATGAAGAAATGCTTCCTCACGTCCCTCTTGAATTAACCCCCCAATCACTTCCTTGTGTTTCCCCTTGTAACCAGGTTTTGTGCGCAACCTAAAAGCTCCTCACAATCGAACCTGTTTATCCCCAAGAGGTATTTAATGGTCTCAGTCCTGTCCCCTCTGGCTGTCCAGTTCTTTAAGGAGTACTGTACATGTTGAGGCCCTTCTGCATTTCCTCATAGGGATTCACCTGCTGCCCCTGTATCATTCTGGTTGCCTTCCTCTGTACAACCTCATTAGTTGGAATGAAACAAGAAGGACTTGGTCGTAAGTATGAATGCATGACAGGTAGATTGTTCCACCAGAAGTCTGGGTCTGATACTGTATGGAAAAGCCATCAAAGTTTTAGAAAAATATGGTAAATGAGGGCACGTGACAGGCTGGCTGTTCCATCAAAGAGCTGGGCCTCATATCTTAGGATAAAGCCATGGAAGTTTTAAAAAGAAATGATGGTTTGTTAAGTGAGAGCGTGTGACATGCAGTATGTTCAGGAAGTTGCAAATTAGTAAACAGGTAAAAGTGAAACTGCTGTAGGTCTTGGAAGTGGTGATACCGAATGGTGAAAACAATCATCATCTGACCTGGTGAGGCCTTTTTTTTCCCTAAGGCAAAAATAAAAATCGCAAAAAGAAGGTTGGTGGTGGGTGCATGGCCCTCATTCCTCCCACTTGCACCATGGGGTAATGTCACAGCATATCTCCCTCACCATCACATACTGAAGATGTTTCACTATTTCCCTTCCACCAGCATTCTCATCATGTCTCAGCAGCTAGACCCTCCACATTCAGATGGATGCCACAGCATACCCAATCATACACAATACTCTTCTTCCTAGAGACTTATGATATCGCAGCATGAGCCCTTGATTTGTACAGACTGATGAAGTCAATGAATATCACTCCCAACCATTGATATTACACCACATTGCATGGCTAATGAAGTCAAAGGCTATCACATCAACCTTCTGAGATCACACCATATTTCCTCACCTATTACAAAACAGTGAGGTCACACCTTTGTATAATTGAAATACTGCATCCTTAGCAAAGCAGCTAGCCAGCCCTGTACCTCTTGTCTGACTTTTTGTCCCACCCCCTCCGAGGCCTCCTTTAAATACACAATAGCTCCTCCCACCTCTGAGGAAGATAGTCTCAACTAGGCAGTCACTTGGCACAGTTGGCTGCTCTTCTTACTTAAAGGGGCACTCTCCTCTCAAGCTGCACATGTGCTCTCTCAAAGCTAACCTTCTCCCTTTAGCGGAGTGCTGTGTAATCTACAAGCCTTGGCGACCTGTGCAGCTAACAATATTATTTTCACCTATCTACCGCGAGCCTGCAAAAACTTCTGGTATAGTTAGCTTATGCAGACAAAAATGCCTTGCACAATCATGGCTCCTCAGTTACTACTAGTATGCTTCAGTATTCTCTGATACCCTGTTCTGCTCCTCCAAAAGCAGCAGTAGCTTCTATAAATTCTATTGCACATGCTCCCTGTCCTGATATTGTTGAATCTGCTGCATTGTTTACCCTCAGTGGAAACTCCTATCTCTATGTGCCCCATGGCACCCAATCTTCACACCATGGAAGCTTCACTGAAGCTTCACTGAAGCTTCTCTCCATCTACTCAGACAGGATTTGCCTCCAGGTCAGATTGCTGCCCCCTACATACAGACAGCTCTTGCCTCCAAGCAGGCATGCTCCTACAGTACTAGAACAGTCCCTACCTCTGAGGCAGACACAATGACCACTTAGACAGGCTCTGCTTCTAAGGTAGGTGATGCACTACACAAAGACATCCCTACCCTTTAAGGGACAAAATAGTCTCATGCACTTACTTTGACAGGCTTTGCCTCAGAGGCAGCCACTGCCTTGACCTACACAGGCACTGACTCTAAAGCAGGCATTGCCCTTACACGAAGAGAGCCTATCACCATGGAGATAAGATCGAGCTCAGTATAGGGAAAGTACCTGCCCTGCAGGTAGGAACTCTCTCTGTGTAAGGGTATTGCCTAACTATGATGCAGCGGCAGGCTGAGTAGGGGCAACGTCTGCCTCAGAGGCAGGGTCTGTCTAGTGACAACACCTGTATCCAAGGCAGGGCCTTCCTGGGTGGGGGATTGCCTGCATCAGAGGCAAAGTCTGTCTGAATGGGGGGGGTTATACCTTTTATGGAGATGGGGACTGCCTGAGTACAGGAAATGTATGTCTCAGGACCAGGGGCTGTCTCTGCATATGGCCAACACTTGCCTCAGAGGCAGAGCCTATCTGAGTAGAGGAATGCCTTCCTTGGAGGCAGGGACTGTCCTGCTAGGTGCAGTACCTGTTTCAGGCAGTGGCTGTCTGTGGGTAGGTGCAACATCTGCCTCAGAGGTAGAGCTTACCTGAGTGGTGTGAGTGGAGGGGAATGCCTACCTCAGAGGAAAGTACTGACACACCAGACATCAGCTAAGAAGTTGGATAAGAGGGAGTAGTTTTGTGGGTTGCTTTAGAGGGAGGTTTGCCTCAGAGGCTATGTTGGTTGCCTAGTCATTCTTACTGTGCAGGAAGAGGTATATGAGAACTGGCTCTAGGGAATTCAGAATGAGGAACAGATCATTCACAAGGCTCAGTTATATCCCCTGACACTGGTAGTTTAGTAAACCAAAATGTGATTCAGTCTGTAAAGCTAAGCTGAGCAGAGCTGCCCTTTGAAATGAACCACTAATTTGAATAAACTTCTCCCAGAAGTAATGATTATGTATTTTATATTCAAATGGAAAATAAAGGAATGTAAACACTGAGTACATAGAGAATTATGGGTAATTAGGTTTCTGCTGGAACAGTTGAAATAATTGAATCACATACAATATGCAGATTTCAGTAAATTAATAAATTAATAATTTCCATTTCTTTTGTTACCTAAGCTTCATTACTGTCATATCTTATCAAGCACAAAATTAACAAATGTAGACTTGTTTTAAAACAGTTTACATTTCATATATGCCGAGTATATTATCTGTATGCTACTATTGAAATAAGATGATTCATTGACAGTATTGGAGACTTCAAGAGTAGTCATGCAACCAGATGACAAGACTACTGGGCAGTGATCCTGTTTTCATGTTAAGGTGCTTAGTTATTTTGAAAAAGGGGAAGCTAAATACAGATTTTTCAAAACAGCCCTCAGTGATGTCAGGAGCTGTTGATGTCTACTGCTTAAGGCACAGTATGAACTATAGGTGTTCAGAGGTTGCCATTTCTGCCTTAGCAGAACTTTTGTGGAATTTGGCAACTTTCACAGAAGTTTCCATAGTAAAACATCCCTGTTAATCTAATGGTAATGAGCCCCCTTCCCTCCCTATCCCCGATCACCATATGTAGTATAATATTATTTTTTTTAACTTATTCACTGACAAATTCCAATCCCTGGAGATCTAGTGGCTCCCTGTCTCCCCCCCCCCCACCTTGGCAGGTAGTGTCTCACCCCACTCCCTCATCCTGAAATGGAGCGGGCTGCAGGCACAGTCCTTTATTCTCCTCCATGGCCGGCAACCCACTGAGCTATTAATGAATGAGTGCATGCTACAAGCACACATTCATTCATTGATAGTTCAGAGGGCTTCTAACCATGGAGGAGAGCAGAGGGCTGTGCCAGTGGCCCATTTCATTTTGGGATGGGGGAGCGGGATGGGACACTACCAGCCAGGGTGAGGGCAGGAGGGCCACTAGATCACCAGGGATTGGAATTTGGCAGGGAGTAAGGTAAAAAAAAAAAAAATATTATATTACATATGGGGATTGGGGATAGGGAGTGAGGAGAGTTCATTACCACTTAGACTACAAGGGATATTTTACTATAATATGGGAGATAGGGATGGTGGAGGTTACTACAAGTATGACTCTAGTCTGGACACAGGCGGGTGATTGGGTGGGGAGAGGGACCACTAGCCAACAGGGTTGTTTTTTTTTTAAATACACCTCTGGTGGATGATTGGATGTGGGTAGGGACCTCTAGCTACTAAGATTTTTTTTTCAAACTTCACGTCAGGTGGGTGATTGGGTGGGGGGAATAGACCACTAGCCACCAGCAAATTCATTTAATTTGTGATTGTGAATGTTTTAATGTTTTATCTGGCACTCGGGCAGCAATGCAGAGCAGGAGGAATTTTCTGGAACCAGTTGCTGCATGAGTTCCAGGAGGCCCTCTCAGCTAATTGCTTTAAGCAGGGTTTAAAAATGTTCTTTTTCTAAGGGCTTACCCAACTGACTCATAAACTACTGTATTTATGATTTCATTTGGGCATTGGGTCCAAAGAGAGCCGACAACAATAGCGTGGGCAAAGAGTGCGCTGTAAAAATAGCGCTGTTTTTGTTTTTGTGGGCACCCCCATGCCCCCTTCCATAGGATTCTCACTTTGAGGGGTAGCAGATCCTAGAGTAAGTTAAAATGTGTGGGGCTGTGGAATACTGTTTCCATGGCCCCATGTAATAAAAAAACAAAGTCCCAATATGTTAAAAATGTTGGAGACCAGGATTAGAACCCTGGTTTCTACTGCTGCTGGCTGAGCTGCTTTGTGCTCCAGCCCTCCACACTATGGGAGCAGCTCAACCTTGCTCCTGGATTCTGCTGCTGTTGTCCATATAGCGGTACCATGGACAGCGACCAGTGGAGTGCATATGGCTAGTGCTGTAAATATCTGCTTGCTGTCTCAGGTAGCGCTATATGGACTAGTGCTCTCATGACTGGTGCTATTAATGTAGCACTCATCTAACCGGGTACCTTTAATTTGTACTGTAAAATATTTATATGCTGCTGTTTATCTGCATTTATTTTATAAGGTGCCCAGAGTCTGCGGGATTGGGTGCCTAAGAAATAAATATAATACTACTACAACATACAGTAATCACAATGATGAATGGATACATATGTTTATAAACTCACAAATTACGGTAGCTCACAAATTAGCCAATCAGGCACCACTATAATCTGATACACCACTCAAACAGAATGTAGAGGGGTGCCACCTAATAATAACCTAATAATGGTCCAAAAGTTCTAAGCCTTGATGTGTACCACAACAAAATACTACACATCTCAGCTACGGCTCACTGAAATAGCAGAATGCTCTCCTTGCATTTCTGCAGGGAATTTTTCAATTTACTATCAACTGGCAAGGCAAAGGTGGAATCCCCTCATTTACAAAAATAAAATGCAATAAACTTTCAGAAAAGAAGAAAAAAATAGAGTAGCACAGAAACACGATAAATCACATTTGTCATCAATTATGTGATATAGGTCAACTTGGGTTCTTAAAGAGACTTCTCATGTTTTTTTTGTACGTTTTTCTTCCAGACACTTAATGTAGGTTCCATAAATAAAGACCTCTTGTCCTTCTGAGAGGTACACACCTCTTTGTTTATCTGTGGAAGCAGTGCTTCCTGTGGAGTTTGCATTCCCATGTGGTCTGATTATACTTCCATCTTACTGCCAGCCTCTTCAAGCTGGTAAAACAAGAGCATTGTTTTTTTATACAGTGTGTCTAATTGCTACTGAGAACATGAATCTTTGACCTCTCCATCTTTTTACTACTGAATAGGCACAGAAGCAGAAGTGCAATGGTGTTTTTTTCTATTGTACCCAGTTGGGCTGCTTACATAGCAGTAGAGCATCACTTCAAAAAACTGACCAAAGAATTAAAACAAAACCAAAAAATCTATATAAACTTTGAAAATATGTCAATCCTAGCACACCCAAAAAGTTCTGATGATCACATTCATACAATAAAACAAATAGCTGCACTAGTCCATTTAAGACATGATAAATCACTTTTGTGATTCCAGCCAATCAAAGATCAGAATAGCAGGGGCACTGATCCTGTGTGCATTTGTCATCTTGTTAGGAAACATTACAGATTGGGGAGGAGCAGTGCAATTGTTTTTTTAAATAAAGAAAAAAACAAACAAATACAAATCTTATAAACCACTCTAGCCAACTCAAGTGATTTTTAATATGTTTGTACTGTATGTGTACTGAGGTGTGTCTCTTATTAAGTAAGAACATTTTATTTTGCTGTTGAGGGCTGACAGAACCTCTCACTTTTCTCTCATACAAAGAGTACAGCACATTCCTATTCAATATAAGACAACCCTCAGGACACACACAATAAAACATACTGTAATGCAAAATATGAACCTAGTAGCAGACTGGATATTTCTTCATTCAGGGTTATCAAAACAACATCAAGCATTGTATTCAATCCTGCCTTACTGTAGGCAGACTCACTAGCAAACTTCACTCAGATTATTAGACTGTATTTGAGCCAACAACTTAAATGGCATTTGGGACTACAGATTCAACCCCAGAGCCAGTGACTCTTTTGTTATGCTAAAAGAAAACTCCCCTTAGCTGGATTGTGCCCTACTAGGAACATTCATATATGTTTCAGCTTCTGTGCCACCACAGTGCTTATATGTTCTCACTATCTCTGCTTTGTCATACACAAGACCTAGTGCCCCAAAATACAGTATATTGATCATTGTAAATCACTAACAGGATTTAAACCAATCAAGACACAAAGCCACCTTACCTCTTATCCTGTGCACAGTTGTCTCTATGGAATGTTAGGAGTATCCTCTTCCACTTCAGAGCTGGGAGGAAGGTACAGGCTTTATTTAACTTTAGGAACAAAAAAAAAAATTTGAAACTAATTATAAATCACCCTAGCTAACTTGAGTGATTAAATACGTTTAAATGGTCTCTGCTGGGCATCTCTTCTGGTATAAGAGACTCCCTTCATGGGGCTTGGGCAGCCAGAACCACTCAGCTTCACTTCTCAGTTCTCTTGCTCAAACCTCACACTCAGAATCTCTTACACCATAAGAGACGCCCAGTAGAAGCCCTATTTCTCATAAAACATTGAGGGCAGTAGACCTCTCACCTCAAAAAGAATAGCAAGCTCCACATCAGATTTTTTGAGTTTTTTCCTTCCTACATAAAATCCTACAAAATCTACTGACAGCTTTATGTGCAGCTTCAACAAAAGCAAGCTCTGTTCTAATCTGCACTCTCAAACATGAAAAGAGAAAACTGCAGTATACCAATTATTGCCAGAATGGGGGTATTGGGCTTAGCCCTCAACATTAAAATTAATGAGGAATGAAGGTGTATAGGTTCAGCCATAGTCTGCATAACTCCTCTGCCACTTGGGGACACAGTGCTATCTGTAAGCTCTCACTATGTGTGACCATCCCATGGTTAATTTGCAGACAGAGCCAGTGCCTAGCTATATGATAGCTTTAGAGTATAAATGGAGCAGTTTTGAGTGAGGAGTAGGGAAAAGGATGTGCAAGAGGTGAGATTATCCCTTAAAGATGTCTCCGAGGGATCCTCCCAGGTTTGGCTGCCATGTCACAGGTTGGGTCTCAATCATGACAAGAAGGAAAAAGAACAGCTGCATCCCAGTCTGCTTAGGGAAATCCTGGAGCCAGATCTGAGGAGTACCATTTCATTGTCATCAGATGGGCTACAATCTCCGTTAAATGCCAAGACCCCACACTGGATAAATGGTGAACTGGGAGGACATGATTCTCTTTGGAGCATACTGGTCCATCTGGATGTTGCCTTTCCTGACACCCATAAGGGGCTTACAAGCAGGTAACAAGGGCTGGGAGACTGTTATCTGTCAGAGGATCTCAACCCTGGGCTCACAAGTAGTACCCATTCTGTCTGGTTCTCTGCCTTGAAAACTAAGCCCAGATGACACCCCTTCCTTGAGAGACTCAATGGAGTGCAGAGTCTAAAATGGCTAAGGAGACGGGATCCTTGCCAAGGATACATAGGTGCAAGGGGAAAGAGACTGAGAAAAGCTACCAGTAAAAAATGTCATTCCTCTGAAAGGCACATACATTTATCAACTGGCTGTGATCATACTAGCTCATGGATTCTTTGTTTAAAGTTTCCGTATTTGGATGCATGTATAACATCTAGAGGCAGCCTGAGTAAGTGAAGTAACATCAAATGTCCAGAGAAAGTGTTCAAACTGACTTTCTGAGACAAGAGTTTATATTTAAATATCTGCAGCCAGTTAGTCACATCAAAGCTTTGTCAGTGCATTGTATACTGCTGACAGTTTGACTGAGCTGTATAGAGCTGTAAATATACTACTGCACTGCTCTGATCATAATTTTAATTGTGGACAATTAATTTTGCTTTATTGTTAACAAATAGTTTGAATGATATGACCCGTGAGTGCCATGCCTTTGTCTGTTGTCAGGAAACTTTCAGAGTTGAATCCTCCCCTGATCCATCTTCAAGCAAAACAGAGCTTCCCCCTGGGGAGATAAGGTCACATTTGGAAGCCTATGAAAATATCCTTATAATGAGGGATTTGTCTTATCTGTAGATGTACACAGTCAGGAGATATAATCATCTAATTAAACCCTGTCTTAAATCAAGATGAGAAATCTTATGAATCTTGAGGCAAAAAGTATGTCACAGTCGGGCAAGTTGTGTGTTGTTAGCACAGAATGCCCAGTCACAGTAGCATCACCTGATTTAAAATGGGATAGTTTTAAACAGGGATAGCTCTGTACTGCTGACACCTGCAGGTAAGCACAGTACCTTGTTGGAAAGTGCTTTACATAGTCTCTAAACATTGAGAGAGCATACATATTTTGGAAGTAAAAAATCTGTCTATTCGCTCGTTGACAGAGACACCAATACTATTGATTCTGTTGTGGTTTTTACCCTGACCTAAGTGCAGCATATGTTTCTTGTTAAATTAACAACTGCCTGGGATATGATCCCTCGGCATACTCTCAGGTCATATATTCATCCAGCTTATGTTGAATTGCCAGAACAAGTCCTGAATGTCAGTCAATCATTTAAACATTAATATTAGGCTAAGAGCCTTCAACCACCCAAGAAGTGAATACATCCTGTGATATACCACATCCCTGGAATGTGTTATTACTACAGTATTATAAAATGGATTTGTGGTGATTAAACCATTAAACTAGATTATGAAATGGGTAGAAAGAATGCTGAATTCTGGCTGGCTGAGAGCTGCTTTTAGCTGGGCCATTATCCCAGCACAATGGCCCAGCTGAAAGTATTATGTTTAAAAATGCATAAAAATTACTAAAAATTACCCATTTCATAATCACAATAAGGCACTCCAGGGGGTGTGTTATGGTGGGCTAATGGCCCTTCTTGGGTGGTGGAAGCCCTCGGCTACACCTCATGCTTCAACCCACCTCAAGGTCCGCCATTATCCCACCATAACACACCCCCTGACATGCCTTATTGTTTAACTAGAAAACAGAAAGGAGTTCTGAATTATGGGTATATTCTAAACAAATTATATCACAGCCATGAGAACAGTGTACACCAATAACAGAACAGGATATCCCATTTAACAATATTTCTTAATTACTTATCTAAGCAATACAAAAAATGAAATGTATGAGATAGGCAAGTGTGGCATAATGTACAGATATTGTCACAGTGGGAAGAAGTGTTCATGATGTAGGTATGCATTGTTACTGCTGTTTCTTAATTGAATTTAAGGGAAGCCAAATGAACTCAGCTGGTCATGGGTTCCATTCACCCCATTATCAGTTCCAATTTGAAACAACAGTCCAGTGTGTCATGGGTTCCTATTATATAACTAAGAGAAAGGCCAGGCTGACCCAATTCCTCAATGGTAATATAATTCAAATTCCTCAAGGAGAGTAGTGTCCAAGCTAACCAAGATCCAGAAAAAGATGCATAGGACTCCACTCAGTCATTGGAATACATTATAGTTCTTACATTGTTTCATGATTGGACACCATAAAACTCAACATTTCACTGTAATACCTTAGGCATGAAAGGTGGTACTAGACAAAAATAAAAAGCTCTTTCATAAATTTTATACAGAAAATAATATCACTAAACCTATATATTGTACAGTATTGAGACGAAGTCAGGATTTTATATGAATTGACCATGTATATAAATAAGGTATTGAATGATTCATGCTGCAAAGTGCTATTTAGCTACCTGAAGGTTAAAAATAATTTCAAGAAGTTTGCTGTGTATGCGCGAACTGCGAACTTAATAAACAGCATACAGGAACTGTGTGTTTTGTAGGTCACCATATATAGTTTACTCAGTTGATCCTCAGGATGTAGTCTTATATAATTAAAAGACATTGCCAAATTGTAAACATTTGAAAGTAGATATCACAAGGTCACAATATATTTTTAAAGTAAATGTCAGAATATCAGAATGGTTTGTTCCTTTTCAATAAAACATGTTCAGTTACAGAGATGTGTGTTTAATGTCTTGAGTACTGACTTGTGCCTAAAGACTCACCACCACTATCAGATTTACCTAGACATCTGTCTGATGGTCACTGCTGTCAGCTATGATTTTCTATTAAAATAAGAGGTGTTCTATAACTTTTTTGTAAAAAAAAAAAAAAGTTCTATGTCTCTTAAGTTTGTGTGAATAAATATTAAAGACTACCTTTTGTAATTAGGTGGACAATGTATTTTTGTAAACAGCATCCATGCATCTTATCCACATTTTTGCCAGTGATACTGCTTTATTATTGTACTGCTTTGCTCTTTGCTAAATTACACAGACTGAATCTGAATTTGACAGCATATGGCTTGAGTGAGAAGCATCGTAAAATCTAAGAAAATGACCACTCAAGAGTCAGAAAGCCTGCAGGTACAGGATGAGGACTTCTAATTCAAAAGTATATGTCATGACCTGTTGGGGGAACTTTATACTCTTTTTTTGAAGGCCCCACCAGCTAACTAACTGTTCTTTCCTTGGGATGAAGTACAATTATGCTTTCTAGCACCTAATCCAAGTTACTTGAAGGATATCTGATCCAAGGACAGGTACAGTGGCCACAAGCACAGCAGGAGTGGGAGGTAGGGTGGGTGGTTGGGCTTGTTTCTTTTTTTAGTTTGATTGCATTATTAATTGTACTATATTATGTTTTTAGTTGTGGATATACCTTTTGTTTTATTATAGACAAGATGTTTCTCTTTTGATTATTTATCTTTTGTCTGTATATGGTATGTGTTATATCAATAAAATAAAGTTAATTGCAAAAAAAAAAGTATATCTCATATGGGAAAAGAAATATGTTTTCCACAAAGCTAATCAATACTTGGAATTTATCTGGTATTGGTACCATTATGCAGATGACATCTTCTTTATAGTGAAAGGTGATCATCAAAAATTGGAGGAATTCATGACGTACTCAACTGCTCCACAAATATTCAGTTCACCTGTCATTCAGGTCACAAGAGGATACCATATCTTGATCTAGCAATCTAAAAAGATTAACACTTATTACAGACAACCATATACTGTATAAACAATCCACAAAAAGAAACGCCAGTTTACACAGCAGAAGTTTTTATGATTTCTTTAAAACAACGCATACCACATTCACAGTCTATTTAGTTTGTCATAAATGCACTAAAGAGTATTTTCTTTTGTAGTTAATCTTTTTATTAAAAGTTTAAGAAGAGAGACACATTGGATACACTCAGGAGGAAGAGCCTGTAATCACACAGTACACAGTTTGTACAAACATATACAGTGCATCAAATGTGATATGAAAAAAGATTAACATACACAAGACATTATCTAGAGACCATCACTGAATAAATACTGACAGTTCTGGAAGGTATATCAAACAGCTGTGACTGAACAGTGTATATCTGGTCCAAGTGACATCTTTGTCTTTGATTTTGCTCTTGCTTTATGAGATTAGGGCATCCAGATGGGTTACTGTATTTGTCCAAAGAAATATGTATAGAATAACAACTTGGGAATACAGGAGGGGGAAACAAGAACAGAACATAGTAAAGATGATTTTCATGAAGAAATAAACTTATGGTTGCTCAGTTTGTAGAAAGAGGATATCAAGAACCATTTGAAATGCGCTAAAGAAAAATTCTACAGAGATCGAGCACATCAGTATTAGAACACCAACAGAGAACAAGCAGAATTTTTGGAGGCAAACATATACTTTCAATACAACATTGTATGTCATTAGAAGGATCCTGATTAGCGAATGAAAAATTCTGCAAGTGGACAAAATTCATAAAAGAATATACATCATCATCTATTAAGCGCAAACCAGAAGGCATCTTGTGCATTAATCACAAACCAGAAGGCACCAACACAAAAGGGCAAATTTATTCACACAGATCATATCACTGACAAATCTCAAGTAGTAATGCAATTAATTTTAGGGTCCTTGAAGCCCAAACGTTACTTGGATGGGCACAGTGAACAATGTAACAGCACCACCATTAAAAAATGTTTTGTAAATCCACTTCATGAGCAATCATATCCCATCAGACAATATATAACACATCTGAGCACACATGTTATTTACCTACTGATGTGCAACTGTGATAAAATGTATATTGATAAAATATTAGGACCATTTAAACAACAATAATAGAACATAAAAGCACAATTGAAAGAGCTGATCCAAATTCATCAGTTGTTAGACAATTTCAAGAAGCAGCCCCTGTCCCAGCCTCACTTAAATTTTGCAGCACAGAAATCCTTCAGGAACCAAAGCATGGAGCCTCTTGGATAGAGCACTTTTATGAAGGGAAGTCTATTGAATTTATAGATTTGTTGTGAGGCTATGAATGAAGAGGCTAGTTAGTCTATCTTCCTCTAGCTTACCTTGTTCTTCTTTAACTTTTGTGGTTAGTGTAGGCGAGTACGAATAGCAACTATCTGGTCCATTTTGTTCCTTTTTAATGTTGTCTTGCATGCATGCGCAAGCAACATATTGTGGTAGCTTGGAATAGTGGGTTTTGGATGTGCGGTCATGTTGTGGCCATTGGCATCACTGATTTTTCAGGCTGGGCTCTGTGGTACGAATGAAACAGCACACTGTCTAAGACAGCAGTGCTAAAGCATGCCATCAACTTGAAATGATTTCACCACTGCAGTGAGGGAACTCCCCCTCATTGCAGGGTGTGCCTTGCCTGGTGTAACATTTCAATAAACATGGTGGTGACTGTCACCGTCCACCTCTCATAGTCCCCAACAAGCTGACATTGGGGGTGCCCAATCCCCCTGTTGGCATGCCCCCTCTCCAGTTCATTTGCCGAAGGGGGAGCCCAATTCCCATCGGCATAATGTTCCCCATATTATAGTTTGTATGCTGAGGGGGGTGCCCAATCCCCCTCGGCATCATGCGCCCCCCAAACACGGACACATTTTCTGTGCTGATGTGGGGCACAATCCTTGTCAGCTTCAGTCCCCCTCCCCAAAAAATACAGGTGGCACACCGGGAGCCCATCCCAGTGTGCCAAAACAAATCTGTAAAAAAAAAAAAAAATCCTGCAATGTGTTTATGTTTTTTTTTTTTACCTGTAAAAGAGAAAATGGTCCCTCGTTGTCTCCAGTGCCCCCTCCCCAATCCACACCCACCATCTGTGCACCCCACATCCCCTCACCCCATACTTACCTCTGGAGTCTGGCGCGATGATCTTCAGTGGAGCAGGAACATGCCTGCACTCTTCAACGCTGACCGCGAACTGAAGAAATGCTGGTAAGTTGTATAATGGTATCAATGAAGGGGTTAACTTAGTGGATATCTTGGCCATTTTTGTGATTTTGGCACCAAATTTTCAAATGGGGTTCTTGGACACCACTATGATTCAATCACTGTCATTAACATTATTCAGTCCCGAAGGTGATTTCATGGTCACTGCGTGGAATCACCTTTTGGGACTGATTAACAAAATGACAGTGCCACTGTTCATGAGGTGGGATCCCAAAAAGCCTATGTTGCAAATTTGGTGAAACAATTCCAAAAAATGACCGTTTTATGAGCATGCGTTGTGCAGTTTCCATGCACGCTTGTAAGTTTGAGAATATTTAATATTTTTACTACAGAGTTTCAACATTGCCATTTTTTCACAACTCCTTATGAACAGTACAGCTGTCATTTTTCACATCCTGTTCAAAATGTGTTTTTGCACAACCAGCACACAATGGTGTGGTCGCTGTGGGAAATCAATGTTTGGGGCAGATTAAGAAAATCACAGTGACACTGTTCATGAGCAGAGGTTCCAAAATGCCTATGTTGAAAATTTGGTGACAAACTTCCACAAAATGACTATGTTATGAACATGCATTGTGCAGTTTCCATGCATGCTCGTAAGTTCGAGAATATTTAATATTTTTACTCCAGATTTTCAACATTGCCATTTTTGCTACACCTCCTTATGAAGAGTACAGCTGTCATTTTTCACATCCTACCTGAACTATGGTTTCACACATCTGGTGCACAATGGCATTGCCGCTGTGGGAAATCAACGTTCGGGACAGATTAAGAAAATCATAGTGACACTGTTCATGAGCAGAGGTCCCAAAACACCTATGTTTAAAATTTGGTGAAAGAATTCCACAAAATGACTGTTATGAGCATGTGTTTCGCAGTTTCCATGCACGCTCATAACTTCAAGAATTATTTATCTTTTCACTCTAGATTTTCAACATTGCCATCTCTTCACACCTCCTTATGAATGGTACAGATATCATTTTTCACATCCTGCCCAAACTGTTTTTTCACACATCTGGCACAGAGTGGCGCGGTCGCTGTGGGAAATCAACGTTCAGGACAGACTGACAAAATCGCAGTGTCACTGTTCATGAGCAGAGGTCCCAAATGCTTTCATGAGGTGGGGTCTCAAAAAGGCCATGCTGAAAATTTGGAGTACAAATATCAACAAACACCCGGGGCATTAGGGTTTCTAACCATAATGTCCCACCCTGTACAGACTGACAGGCATCAGGGATGTTCCTTTAGATTTTCAGCTGTAATGCTCATGCCATTCCACCCCCATCCCCACCCTGCAGCCACTGACAGGCATCAAGGTGTGCCTTGGACTCTTCGGCCCCAAAGATCACCCCATTCTCCTATACTGCACCCATCTCAACGTCCTTCCTTATGGAATGGGGTGAGCATAAGGCCTGATGACTCCAAGGCACAAAGCAACACTTGTCAGAGTCTACAGGGTAGGGTGAGGTGAAATGGCATGAGTGTTATGGCAGAAGACCCAAAGGCACACCTCAATGCCTGTCAGTCTCTGCAGGGTGGGGTGGGGTTGATGTTGGTTCCACACCTCACCGCCATTTCTATTATGCATCTCTCTAACTCCTGCACTACCAATGCCAACACCAGCAAGACAACATTTGGCATTGGCAAATGCTTGTTTATATCAACCTCAAATAAATAACTTACCATTTAAGGTCAGATGGATTACCTTGCATAACTGCTACATCTGGAAGAGTCATTTTGGCTTGAATAACATTGGACAATATCTCGTACTGAACCACAAAACAATTCCCCGCTCACATATCTGCACTCCTTATAAACTGTCTTTTATAATATTTTTCCTTCTCCCTTAATAATATTTATCCCCAACCCCCTTAAGGCTTTGTGTCCACATAACATTTCAATATGAGAAGTTTTAATAGCATAATGCAACTTATTATCGGGAAGTTCATTACACAAAGATGGAGCAGCGCGACATTCAAGCATAGACATTTTTGTACCATTTTATTTAAAAAAATAGTAAGAGAGGCAGCATAGACAAAACTTTTTTCAAATCAAATCAAACCTTATTTGTAAAAGGTGCCTTTCCAAAACCAAGGCGCTTGTACATAACATAATAAAAATCAATAAATAATTAAAACAATGTTAAAATTAATCCAAGGCAGCAACATTAACAATCACTATATGCAAGGCTAAAAAGAAATGTTTTTAATGCCCCCTTAAAACTTTGGACAGTCGGGCAAACTCACACCTGATGAGGTAGAGAATTCCACAGGGCTGGGGCCATAAAACAAAAAGATCTGGCCCCAGATGTCTTTAAACTAACCCTGGGAATCTCCAGCAATCCTTCATCAGTGGATCGGAGAGAGTGGGAGGGACAGTAGGGACAAAGGAGATCTTTCAGGTAACCAGGTCTCTGATTGTGTAGGGCCTGATAGGTCAGCAAACCGACCTTGAAGGTGATTCGCCAGTATACTGGCAGTCAGTGCAGTCCGCGGAGCACAGGCATTATATGACTGGCCCTAGAAGAACCAGTCAATAGCCTGGCTGCCACATTCTGCACTAGCTGCAAGTGGCAAATATCAACCCCCGGTAGCCCAAGATAAAGGTCGTTGCAGTAGTCAAGGCGGGAGGCAACGAAGGAGTGGACCAAAGTAGGAAGATCGTCAGGAGGAACCAGGTGCTTCACGCGGGTGATGTACCTCAGATGGTAAAAAGAGGCTTTGACAACTGCCGACACCTGAGATTTAAGTGTCAAATAGTCATCAAACACAACACCCAGGTTCCTCACCCAGTCTGAGGTAGTTAGCTGAACACCCCCGAGCCATAAACCTGAGGGTAATCCTGCCAACAAACCCACCTCCCGGCGACCTGGGTCCACAACCAACACCTCAGTTTTCTCTGGATTCAACTGCAGCCAACTCACATTCATCCAGTCCAGGATTTGGGCTAGACAGTTGTTAAAGACTGAAATGAAGCATCTTGGCCAGGCACAAAGGACATGTACAGTTGAGTATCATCTGCATAGCAGTGAAAACTCAACCCGAACCGCCTAATAATCGCTCCCAATGGCAGCATATACACCGCAAACAACATGGGCGAATGATGTCAAGGAAAAAATCCCAGACACCACCCTCTGAGTCCTACCCTCAAGGAAAGATCGAAACCAACTGAGGACTGTACCAGACAGCCCACAGATAAACCGCAAGCGCTCCAATAGCACACCATGGTGCATGGTGTCAAATGCTGCGGAGAGAGATCAAGAAGGACCAAGATGGAATGGGTCCTTCAATCTCTCGCTATTAGGAGGTCATTTAGTACCCGGACAAGAGCTGTCTTGGTACTATGTCTCTTCCTAAATCTGGACTGGCGAGAATCATAGACATTGTGGCTGGTCAAATGATCATCCAGCTGCAACACGACCACCTTCTCAATAACCTTACCCACGAAGGGCAGGTTATAGACAGGTCTGTAGTTAGCCAGACAGGCTGGGTCCAAGGACGACTTCTTAAGAAGGGGCTGAACCACAGCCTCCTTCAGAGGATTTGGAAAATTCCCCCTCTCCAAAGACCTCCAGACTATCTCAGCAAGGACCGACCGATTTTATCTACACAGCCCACTAAGAGACATGTGGGGCCCGGGTCCAAACCACAGTTGGTCGGACGCAATGACTGGATGACTATCACAATGTCACTGATTGTGGGAAGGCTAAAGTCAGACCACACAAATTGGGTGTCCGACATCTCCTGCCGACCATCACAGCTCCCATTAGGAAGGGCCAAGCAGACATCAGATCTAATTGTGGCAACCTCATCTGAAAAGAATTAAGCAAACTCCTCACACCATTCTTGAGAAAAGGCTCTTCAAACAACATGAAGTCTTGCTGTATTATGACAATTGCAGTATGACCGCAGGTTAGAACTGCTCCGGAGGTGAAATAGTTAACTTTCCATGCAGGCATGGAACTTAGAGCGCGAGCTCGGTTGAAAACTCTGTCTGTTGTGCTTCAAATGCAAACTGTGAGATTCTTTACTCTGCCTCACTGAACAGTCGCTCTGGAGATTTCTCCTTCTGCTCGGTTCATTTTGTCGGTTTAAAAGTATTATTTTTCGGTTTTTAGCCGAAATTGAACCGCAACCGGTCGGTTCAAGCTCTGTCTGTGGTAATGTAAGTAATAGATAGGTTTTACATTTATTTTTTCTGTGTGGAACTTGTAATTCTTTATCGGTTCAGTTTGAACCGATCAGGTTGTATTTAAAATCTACTAGTCCTTTTTTAGAGTGCGGTTCCCGGTTCTTATCGGTTCTAAAAAAAACGGATTTCATTACGGTTTTTTCCACGACCCGTGACACGGTTGGGAACCGATAAGGGTGTCTTGCTTGGTGGATTGCCATAAACGGGCAAGTTGGTTAGGCTGGCATTATGTCTGAGAAACCCAAAAGAAAAACCGGAACCACTGGGTTTCAACACTTTAGTGTTTGTGGGGAAGCTTTTGCTAAGGCTGACCCACACACCACACGTGTCTATTGTCTGGGGTTTGACCACCTCAATTCAGACTGCTAGATTTGTCACAATTTCCCTGCTGCCACCATAGATAAGAGAGTTGGTAGGCTCAGGGAAAGGGAGGCCAAAAAGTCCGCTGACCCGGATGGCCAGCCTGATTCGGTGCCAGCCTAACCGGAGGGAGTGCCCTCTGATCAGGGCGATACTTCCTCAGGCAAACGAAGAACCGGTTCTGAGGAGCCGGTTCCAGCAAAAAGGACTAGAAAGTCAGCTAGTGTAGAGCCAAAAGTTCTCTCCCCAACTGCTGAGGAAATAGCTAAAGCAATTCAAATTGTCCAGTCTCTCTCTCCGGTTCCGACCGAACCGACACCCTCAGGTAAGCGTTCAGTTCGGCTGGTTCCACCGGTTCAAGATTATGATTTTGAGGATTTTTATGAACCGGGGAAGGGGGAAGAGGAATATGAGGAGAGTGAATATGGTTTTGAAGATCTGGATGTGCCCATTGATCCGGACATCTCTCCAGATAGACCCCAGGGTTTCTCCTCCAAGGCTTTCTGAGTCCCTCTCATTTCATGTTTTATAAAAAAGTTGCTGAAACTCTCCAGCTCCCTGTTGAGGAAGCTGTTCATGACCAAGAGGAGCCAGACTATGTAGAAATGATGGATATTCCAGAGTCTAGGAGACTGTCTTTTCCTTTGCATAAATCTTTTCAGAAACAGACAGTAAAAGTTTTAAAAACTCCTCACACTATACCTCCTGTGGATAAAAGGATGGACAAAAGGTATACCTTATCAGGCTCCAACACTGATTTCCTCACTCAACAATGCAGCCATGTGGGGGTAGTGCAGGCTGCAGCCTGTGACAAGGCTAATATTCCCCTAGCTTCATATCCCCCTGAGAAGGACTCCAGGAAGATTGATGCTATGGCAAAGAAATAGTACATGGCAGCATCTTTGGACTCAGACAAGCAAATTATATGGTTTATGCTGCTAGGTACCAGAAATCCAGATGGGATACTGTGCTGGCCCTAGCAAAACAAGTCCCTGACCAGCTTGCCAGGGAGCTGGAACAGGTGGCTATGGATGGTATTGAGGCATCCAAGGTGCAATTTCATGCTGCAGTGGACTCTAATGATGTTTCATCAAGAGTCATAGCTACATCTGTGGCACTTCGCAGGATGGCTTGGCTCAGATATACTACCCTATCTCAGGATACCCAGTCTAAGGCCATGGATTTTCCTGTTGTGGGAAATTTTCTATTTGGGGCGCAAACAGAGAATTACATGAAGAAAATGGATGAATATAGGACCACCTATAGGAGTGCACAGGCCAAGGAAAGGCAGGCCACTCCTCAAAAGCAGCTTCCTAGAGGCAGGGACAGGCCTTTTCATAGGCCTTTTTACCAAGCCCAAGCTTCCTCCTCCGCCTATGCTCAGAGGAGGTTCTTTAGAGGAGGGCAGACAGGGTACAAGCTGGTCTGCTTCCACCCTCAGCCCAAAGCCCCTGCCAAGCAGGCACCCTGATGGGATTGCCAGGGCCGATTCTCCTCTACCTGTAGGGGCAGGCTGGCTTACTTTGTCCAGGACTGGAAGTCTTTAACATCAGACAAGTGGGTCCTGGAAGTAGTAGCCAGGGACTGGTCTCAGCTTCAAAAATTTCCAAAGCTGAGAACCAGATCTTTTCCACCTGCAACTCCATCAGAGGCACTCACCCTAGAGGCAGAGGTCTCACCCTCCTGGCTCTCAGAGCTGTGAAAAGGGTTCCTCCCCTACACCAGGGCAAAGGTTTGTACTCCAGGTACTTCCTTACCCCAAAAAAGACAGGAGAATGGCGGCCCATCCTGGATCTCAGATATTTAAACAAGCACCTTTTAAAGCCAAAGTTTAAAATGGTGACTCTGGGAATTATCCCACCCTCTCTAAAGCCAGGAGACTGGCTAGCTTCCCTGGACCTCAAGGATGCCTACTTCCATATTCCCATCAGAAGCTCCCATCGAAAGTACCTCAGGTTCGAGCTGCCCTCAGGCCACTACCAGTTCAGAGCAATGCCCTTCGGCCTCACTTCTGCCCCAAGGGCATTCACCAAATGCCTGGCTGTAGCAGTTGCCTACCTAAGAAGGCGAAAGATTGCCATCTTTCCTTACCTGGACGACTGGCTCTTAGTAGGCCAGTCCCCAGACCAAGTCAATTTACACCTTCAGATAACGCAGCAACTGCTTACCTCTCTAGGTTTCCTTCTGAATCTCTCAAAGTCAGTTCTAGAGCCGGTCCAGCTTCTTACCTTCATAGGCGCAGAACTGAACACACAGGAAGCCAGGGCCTTCCTCCCCTTGGACAGGGCAAAATTCCCTAGTCTCCCTGGCCTCCTCATTTACCCTGCAGGTCTCCCGGCCAGCAAGGCATTTTCTGCAGCTCCTAGGACACATGGCTGCTTCCACAGCAGTTGTGCAAGGAGCAAGATTTCAGATGAGGGACATCCAGTTCCATTTGAGAGCTTTTTGGTCTCAAAGACAGCATCCTCTTACCAAGCTGATCCCAGTAACTCGAACCCTGATCCAAGCCCTCAAGTGGTGGCAGGATCAGAGCAACCTGAGACAAGGGTTCCTTTGTCACCAGTCTCATTCTCTAATCCTTACTACAGATCGTCCCTCTTGGGCTGGGGAGCTCACATGGGCGACCTCACCACCCAGGGTCTGTGGTCTCCCAGGAATCTCTGCTCCACATCAACCTGTTGGAGCTCAGAGCAGTTTTTCTAGCACTTCAGCTTTTTCCAAATCTGTTCAGAACAAGAGTATTCAGGTCAGAACAGACAACACCACCTACAATGTGGTACATCAAAAGCAAGGGGCACTCGGTCTATGGTCTTGTGCAATCAAGCGATGAAGCTGTGGTCTCTGGCTTACTCCCTGAACACCTCCCTTATGGCAGTTCACCTCCCAGGCAAGTACAATGTCCTGGCAGATGCTCTCAGCAGGATTTCCCAGGGCCACCACGAATGGTCACTGGATCCCCTGGTCTTGGTAGTAGTATTTGCCAGATGGGGCACCCCACAGATAGATCTTTTTGCAGCCCCAGACAATCACCAACTTCCTCTTTTTTGCTGCAGGCCCCCAGTGTTGGGCTCACTCCCACTGGATTCCTTAGCCCTCAGTTGGGAGGGGAAGTTTCTCTATGCCTTCCTCCCTTCCTCTCCTGTTCAAAGTGCTAGTCAAAATCAGATCCCAAACATGTAAAGTCATTCTGATAGTCCGGATTGGGCCAGACAGCCCTGGTATCCACTCCTGCTGTCCTTAGCAGTCCATCCTCCCCTGTCCCTTCCCAGGAATCACAATCTGTTAACCTGTGCCCAGGGAAGGGTCTGGTACCTGAATCTCAAATCTCTCAATCTCAAGGCTTGGTTCTTGAAGAGTTAGAGTTTGCTGATTTACACCTTTCCCAAGGTGTAATGGATATATTGAAGGCGCAAGGAAGCCTTCCACCAGGGCTACTTACAATTCCAAATGGAAAAGGTTTTCCATATGGTGCTCAGAAAAGCATATTTCCCCAGTCTCTGCTGATCTACCCACAGTCCTGGATTATATGGTCCACCTGAATTCTTTGGGGCTGAGACCAGCTACCCTGAAGGTGCACTTGGCACCTGTGTCTGCTTTTATTTCAGCAGGTAAATCCTCTTCCCTTTCAGCTCATCCTGTATTTTCCAAGTTTTTTAAGGGGTTGTTTCACACCAACCCTCCATTCAGGAATCCTGCCCCTGCCTGGGATATTAATGTTTGCATTGCTCAGCTTATGCAACCCCCCTTTGAGCCCTTGTCTTGAGCTAAGCTCAAGTTCTTGACTTGGAAAACTGTATTTTTGGTAGCCATCACCTCTGCCAGATGCATAAGTGAATTACAAGCGTTGTCAGTGGAGCAGGAGTTTATTCTCTTTCACAGAGATAAGGTGGTCCTTCGGACTAACAGAAAGTTCCTGCCTAAGGTGGTTTCAGATTTCCACCTTAATCAGTCTATTTCACTTCCAGTGTACTTCACTGACCACTCCTCCTCTGGGGAGAGGATGCTGCACAGCCTAGATGTGAAGAGAGCCCTTAGTTACTACTTAGAGCGTACCAAGGGTCATAGGTTTGAGTCCCTTCAACTGTTCCTCACCTATGGCGAAGTTGGTAAAGGGAAGCCAGCCACTAAAAGATCCATTGCCAGGTAGATTGTCTCTTGTATCCAATTCTGCTATGAGAAGTTGGGTAAAGTTCCCCCCTCAGGCCTGAGGGCTCACTCTACCAGAGGTACAGCTGCTTCTCTGGCTGCTGCCAGAGACATTCCTATTCTAGAAATATGTCAAGCAGCTACCTGGAAAACAGTTCACACTTTTACCAAGCATTACTCCCTGGACATCCAGGCTAGGAGTGATTATCAGTTTGGCACAGCCGTGCTTCAGAGCCTATATCCTAGGTAGGTTCTGTCCCTCCTCCATGGGGGTACTGCTGTGTAGTCTGCAATTGTCATAATATAGCAAGACTTCATGTTGTTTGAAGAAAAATGACTCACCTTAGTAATGTTGTTTCTTCTAATGGAGTCTTGCTATATTATGACCTCCTCCTGCCTGCCCCTCTCAGAACCTCTGTTTTGGGATGTAGGCAGTACAAGGTTGGCACTTTTTTGATGCCCACCTTGTTGTTTTTCACCTACCTTTTGGGTGAATTGGTGTTGTGTTTTGCATTTTGGGTCTCCTGACTTGAGTCTTTGTTTTAGGCCAAAATGAGTGTTTATGTTAGTAGCCAGTTGGCTGGTGTAGGTTTACAGCTTCCACACAGAACCTTAGTGAGTTTTAGCTCAGTAAGATCTGACAATTTGCGCTTGAAGCACAACAGACAGAGTTTTCAACCACGCCAAGATTCTAAGTTCCATGCCTGCATGGAAAGTTAACTATTTCACCTCCGGAGCAGTTCTAACCTGCGGTCATACTGCAACTGTCATAATATAGCAAGACTCCATTAGAAGAAACAACATTACTAAGGTGAGTATTTTTTTCTTCTGGGCTGAAGACAGATTGGATTGCACAATCTGTCCACAGTCTGGAAAAGCTGAGCTGGTCGATTCTGTGCAGCATCAATCTCTCTAGACAGGAATTCTGCCTTCTTACGAGAGATTGCTGATTGACAGACCACATAATGGTCTATCAAACTAAGTTTGTCACAATCCAAGCCCAATTTCTGCCAGCACCTCTCTAACCTTCATCCAACTCTCCTCAACTCCCTCAGAGTCTCATCAAACCAAGGAGACCTGGGGCGAAGAGTGAGAGGACAAACAGGAGAAATGGATTCCAGAGCCCCTACTACCACCTTATTATAGGCAAGTACCAAGTCCCCTGGATCCATGCCATCACTCGGTAGACCCGATAGGTCCAGTACCACCATCAGGCCATCAGGGGAGACACCCCTCAAAGGGCGGTACCAGACCATATGCATAGGGGCTGGCCTACTGGGGTGGCCTCAAAACTGAACCCAATGGTGTGATGGTCAGGCTACCTGACTGGTTCCACCACCAAATTGGATATCTCTATCCCCAGTAGGAACACCAAGTCCAATGAATGACCACCAATATGGGTCGAGGAGGAAATAACCTGTGTGAAGCTCAGTGAAATCATTAACTGGCAGAAGTCCTGACCAAACTGTGAGAGTTCATTATCGACCCAGGCATTGAAATCCCCCAGAACCAACCATCTGAGGGATCCCAATGTCAGGTCGACAATGAAGTCTGCGACTTCTCACAGGAAAACATTCCCGTCACCTGGTGGATGGTAAACAGGAAGTATCCTGCACCCCACACCCTCGCCCATGATACATTCAAAGGAGCTGGTAGTTCCCACTGGTACCTCCACTAGGCCCAGTTCCAATCTAAAACAGATAGCAACACCCCAACCCCTATGATCCATCCTAGGGCAATGTATCACTAAGTACCCAGCTGGAATTGCTGGTGCCAAAACTGGGCCAGCATTCTCATCCAGCCAGGTCTCGGTGATGCACGCCAGGTCAGATGGTCCAACAAAATCCGCTATAATAGCAGTTTTGTTTTTAATAGACCTGGCGTTGCATAACACCACCCGAGTAGGATGAGAATCTGAGGATGACTGTGCTACCTGCTGACTACAAGCAGAACCCTTGGGTATGGGAACCAGACAGGGCGGACCCCTTTCCTGGACCCATTTCACCCCAGGGCATCCCCTTGTCCCCACTATCCATATCCGCCCACTCCTTTCCATTCTCTCTCCAGGCCCAACCCTCAACCTCCTCCTCCTCTTTCTAACAATCCCCAGAGCCCTACACCATCTGTACACCTCCGGTGATAAGGGAGGACAAAAAAAAGGACAGAGGTCCCTGAGCCTGGAGGGAGAATAATACCTGACTGTCCTTATGCCTTCCCAACACATATTTACCAAACTAAGCAAATACCAGTAAGTAAACAACCCACAAACACAGATTTAACCCACACCCAAACATACAATACTCAAATACTCTAACAAACATCCACAAAAACTAAACAAATACAACACCCTATGTAACAATTTAACAATAGAATATAACAGAGAATCCTTCACAGATCCAAGTCCAGTACACAGAGAGAGAGAAGAAAGAGCCCAAACACTGCCAGTTCCGAATGAGAAATGAGAAATAAAGAGCAAAAAACTGAGAGTCACAGGTTGATAGGAGCATAGGTTCGGCCAAAAGGTAATTCACCCCTCTCATGGGTGAAAAACCAAATCAACAGACAGTAAATGGCAGGCCCCTTTACTAGTCATGGAATATACCTTGGAGCTTTCACCTCCAGAGAAAGGTAGCATGGTTCAAACTCCCTCATGGGCTCTCACTTCTACTTGAGAGTCAACTGAGCCCCAAGCAATGATCTTAAATCCTGGGAAAAGTACATACAGTTTGCAGCCAAAAACAAAAACTCACTGTGAAATCCAGGTCAGAGAGCAGGGAAAACCAGCTAGGGTGCCCAGGAACCATGATCCAACTTCACCACTCCACTGGATTCCTTACATCAGCTGATAACAGGGCTGAAATGGCACTTTAGGTGCAAAAGATGTCAGAATCCCAGCCAATTCTGAAAGAATCCTGGAAAGACCCACCCAGACCACAGGAACCTCTTCCTAGACCCACTCCCCGCTACAGCTGCCCTCCAGCTACCGAGTGGCAGAAGCGGAAGTGCCACGGATACGGCAGCCCAACAGCAGCAGCACCATGGCACACCACCAGGTTGAAGTCGGGGGCCAGGAAGGAGCTCCTCTCCATAGCCCACTGGCATTTACCTCCAAATCAAGTGGTGCTTAATCCAAATCACTGCTCGCTCCACCACCAAGACTCCACACCCTGCTCTCCGCACTCCTGCCCTGCTCTTCACACTCCTTTCCATGGGGCTCCACAGGTAATGGCTCCTTTCTTGTTCCAAATCAAAAACAAATCACAGATAATAGTAAATCCAACGCGGAAAGCAAGTTCAATTGTGGAAAATGAGTTGAATCACTGAGAACGCCAGACAGTACCGGGGTCAGTGAATCAACCCCAGCATTCACTTCAGGGGCGTCCCAGTGACACCCCGACACTCCAATAGCGCTATCGGACTCAGCGCGTTCTTCACCAGCTGTAAAGTGAATGGAGAAGCGGCAAATCGCCCAGGTAAAAATCCAAGCTGCACCAGGAGTAGTATACGCAGTTCAAGCAGTTCAAACAAGTCACAGAGGCAAATAAAAGCAAAAGCAGCAGAAAAACAACAAGGAAATGGAGGAAAAATGAACTATAAATGAAGAGACTGCAGAGCAGCCAATGGCACACCTAGCCTGGCAGCCATCTTAGGTAAAAGATCACACCAGATCAGCAGACAGTGAGTCTCCTTCAAAGCTTCTAATTCCAGTTCTTGCTAAAATACAATGCATTTTAAACAGTATAAATCAACACATGGATATAAGGATTAAAAAGAGAAGAACTCTGATTAAAGGGAAGTTCCAATATACAAAAAAATTGGGTTTTCAACATTTTATCCATTACCCTATGCTGGTGATAGTCTACTGAAGGAAATACTGAATGTTGTCTGTATGTCCACCAAAGGAGGGAAAGGACTGAAAACCTCTGTACAGACAGTTGGTGAGACCCCATCTGGAATACTTTGTCCAGTTCTGAAGACCCCATCTCCGCAAGGACATAGACAGGATAGAGGCAGTCCAGAGGAGGGCAACTAAAATGGTGCAGGGTCTGCAAGAGAAGCCATATGAGGAGAGACTAAAGGAGCTTAATATGTATACCCTTGAGGAAAGAAGGGAGAGGGGGGACATGATAGAAACTTTCAAGTACCTCAAGGAATCAACAAAGTCCAAGAGGGTAGCATCTTTCAGAAAAGAGACTTGCAAGAACAAGGGGACACAATTTAAAGATAGAAGGAGGGCAGTTCAGGGGCAATGTGAGGAAGTATTATTTCACAGAGAGGGTAGTGAATGCATGGAACAGCCTTCCTGAGGAAGTTGTGGGGTCCAAAACTGTGGGAGAATTCAAGAATGCATGGGACAGACATAAGGCAATTCTTGTGGGGGGCAGGAAGATATAGGCTGTTGGTTAACTAGGATCTGCGGCCTATCCTGTAGGTAGGGAAATGGGCAGACTAGATGGGCCTAGCGGTCCTTATCTGCCGTCAAAGTCTATGTTTCTATGTTTCTATGTAAAATAATGCCAATCAGATGGTCAGCCAGTCCCTTCCAAGTCCCAGACTGCCCACCAGCCCCCACACTGAGACGTTTTGTGACAGCTAACTGGGGAGCATGCAGGAGTGTGCCACATACAAATCAACATGTAACATTTTTCAGAGCTGCTTAATATTAACTAAAGCAATCTTTGCTATAAATGAAAACCATCCTTCAACTAACAGGGCTCCTATTAGTTGAAGGATGGTTTTCATTTATAGTAAAGCGTGCATTAATTAATATAAAATATAAAACAGCTCTGAAAAATGTTCCCATTGGTTTGTATGTGGTGCACCCCCGTGCTCTTCCCAGTTAGTCGTCACAAAACATCTGAGAACAAGGGCAGGTCTGGCAGACTGGTAAGTGAAACTGATAGTCTGGCTGTCTGTTCAGCACAATTTTTAATCCCTTCCCTGCTGAAGTGGACATACAGACAACATTCGGCTTGTCCCTCAGTAGACTATCACCAACATAAAGTAATGGGTTACTGTACTAATAAACTGATTTTAACCCATTTCAGTGTCTTAGAACTTCAAGAGTTATTGATGTAGCAATTAAAAAAAATTCTTCAATGAATCAAAACAATGAAAAAATAAGCATGCTCCCTACTAGGGTTGAGTATAAACATTGATGTTGTCATAACAATGGGTGACATAATAAATGGCCAATAATTGACTGTCTAGTACTATAAGCATGTGTGCGCACTAGAGAACAGCTGAAGAATGTCAAGCACATCTTATGTACATATTTACAAAGCAAACAGATGAAAGGAAAAATATTTTCGGTAGCAAAAGGAATGGTTTGATGAGCTATAGGTCTGCAAGCACAGCAATCAAGGTATCAGTGCTACTAAAGGTGTCAAATAAAGTCTGTGAAGTGTGAAATAATGATGTATTAAAATACAATATAATACAGTTCCTGTGGTGCAGAGGTATGTCACGACCTGTAAAACAGGCAGCTGGGATCTAATCCCAGTAGGTGATTTACCTTTAGAAACCCTTGTTCTTAGTTAAATTAACTTCTCATATAATGTATTATTCCATCTCCACACCACCATAACCCACTTATCCTTTACCTCCTAAGCAAACATACATTCTGTGTGCCATTGAACCACAGGTAAGTGTGTTGCTATATATCCCATGATATAAAGGTTGTATCACACCTGCAAACTAGTAGGCTGGGGATCTAACCCCAGCAGGAAATTTACCATTACAAATTGTTGTTCTTAGCTAAATGTACTTCTCATATAATTTGCTTTTCTACTCCATACCACCATGAATCGCTACTCAATTGAGTTTCCATAATACAAAACAAGTTGAACAAAGTGTTTAAGTCTCTACCAGGATTCAGACTACGTCTACCTCAATTTAAACCACTGATCCTTTCCCTGTCAAACAAAGTTGTATCCAGTGTACCATTGAGCTGCAGGTGAGTGTGTTGCAGCTCCTATGGTGTAGAGGTCCTGCAAGACAGGCAACTGTGGATTTAATCCCACCAGGCATTTTACCTTCACAGATTGTTGTTCTTAGCTAAATTTACTTCTCATATAATTTACTATTTTACTCCACACCACAATGAACTGCTACTCAAGTTAGTTTTCATCTTACAAAAGAAATCTGAGTTCCTGCCAGCATTTGAACCACTGATCCATTGCTTGCAAAGCAAACACTCATTCAGTTGGCTGCTGAGCTACAGATAAGTGAATTTCAGTTCCTATGGTGGTGGTGGTGGTGGTGGTGGCAATAATAGTACTAATATTAGTATTACAATTAAGTGAGTTGCTTTTCCTATGGTGGTGGTGATGGTGGTGGTGGCAGTAATAGTACTATTATTAGTATTACAGGTAAGAGAGTTGTGGTTCATATGGTGGTGGTGGTGGCAGTAATAGTACTAATATTAGCATTACAGGTAAGTGAGCTGCAGTTCCCGTGGTGGTGGTGGTGGTAGTAATAGTACTAGTATTAGTATTACAGGTAAGTGAGTTGCAGTTCCAGTGGTGGTGGTGGCAGTAATAGTACCAGTACTAGTATTAGTATTACAGGTAAGTGGGTTGTGTTTCATATGGTGGTAGTGGTGGTAGTAGTAATAGTACTAGTATTAGTATTACAGGTAAGTGAGATGCAGTTTTTATGGTAGTGAAGTTATGTCACAACTTGCAAAACAGATGACTCAAACTGTATTCAAACCTAGACAAGCCTCAGCCAGGAATAATTTAATTGACTACAATGTACATCAGAAATAAATTCAATTATCTAAAAGTGTGCTATTTACTGTAGCTCTGCTGAGACTGTTCACTATATCGGCAAAGGCATCTAAGAATTTCTCTCATACAACAAACATTGTAGTGAGAAAGAAAAAATGTGCAGTATAGGCGATCAAACCCAGGGTTGTATAAGTCTGAAATCCTACATCTAGACCTAAAAGCCCAACAGTGATATCATCAATGGCATCATGCAGCTGAATCACTCAGTGACTATAACCTTAAACTCAACTAAATGCACCAAATGCATGACCACAATATGTGCTAGCAGCTTTGCTGTTGGCACCTAAAAATGTCTGAAGGAACAGTATCAGCAGTTGATTTAGTAAATGCCTTTTTAGAGTGCCAGTGATACTTGCTAAATTATTCACACTATACTGAAGTCTCTTTAAGAATTACACACATCATAACTAAGAGATGATTTTAAAATTGGAAAAGGTTGCACAATAAATCAATTTTAAGCATAAATAAATTCAATAATGTGACAAACGGAGCTGTCATAGTTGTGTAATTTGTCTTTAAACTTGGAACTCTTAGTTTTGCTACATATTCAAACAATGAAAGAAGTGAAGAATGAGAAAAGTAATACATCTTGATGGTGTTACACAGGAGCTCACAATACCACTATTACAAGGATTTAACAGACTAGTGAACAGCACTGATAATAGCAGTGAGTGCTGTATCATGGGCTAATGTACTCCTGAAATGTCTTAAAACATATTTTTAAAAAGCACAATAGAAAGTAAAAATCATAATTATGCCTAGTTATAAATGCACTACTATATACAAAGGAAAGCATGTGAGACCCTGTGCACTGTCAAATTCTGATGCAGCTTTCACTGGTTAAAATTTGGATAAGATGCTCGGAAGTGGTTTACAAATGCACACTAATAGCCCATCTATCCATATGCTGTGGATCAACAGAGTAACCTGTATGCTGTAGTGACCTTCAAAATAATGCAATTTTTCTATGCCACTGTATTTGTTTGTTTAACTTTCAGGTAACTAAATAGCACCTTGAAGCAAGCATCATTCATATTCAAGACTTGATTTCTATACATGACCTTTCCAAATTAAATCCTGACTCAATCTGAATATTGTATATAATTTAAGTGATCTAATTTGCTGTATAAACATTTATTGAAAGATATTTTTATTTTTGTCTATGACCACCTTTCATTACTAAGCATTGCAGTGAAATGTTGAGTTTTATGGTGGCCAATGAAAGACCAGTCATTTATTCCAGTGATTGAGTGGAGTACTATGTATTGTTATGTAGCAAAATGCAGCAAGCAGAGACTAAATTGATCACAACATGCAAGTCCTTCAACAGTTGAATGAATCTGAGTTTTCTAAAAGGAAAGACATTCTTGGAAAAAAGGATTGCTCTCTGCTAACCTGGCTGTGTGCCCAGGCAGGAAAACAGAAAATGAGAAAAACAACCCCAAAATTAAGCCAGTAAATTAAAACTAACAAGCAGCTCTGCTAACTGGTCTCTTGATCCCTGCTCGGCCATCAAGGTCTGAGAAGACAGCTAAGAATGGTATGGGACCAGTGCCAGCTGTCCTCCTCTATGTGTTGTAAAGCACAGAGTGAGCCTGCTGACACACACCTGGCAAGTCAAGTCTGAGATGGGAAACTTAAGTGAAGACCTCAATGGATACTAATAATTAAAGTAATGGTAGCTTAAGAAAAGACACATCTTCTGGCCCATGGATAAGTTGGTATGTGCTTGAAACAGAGCAGCCTGCTTGCTTCAGATTTCAATGTTTTATATTCATTATACTCTTTCTATTCTTTCCCACATTTCCTAATGAAGTCCAACCCCTCTCCCTTGTAATACTGCCATACTTCCTCCCTTCAGGTGTCCTCCTGCACATACCACCTGCCCTCCACCCAATTCTGCTTAACCACTACTGTGGTAGGTTGTATCCAGGTGGCAGAAATCACAGATGAAAAACCTTGACTTGTCAGATGGGTGCAATCAAGGAACATAACTGCTGGAACACATACACCACTGACACCAGTGGATTGACATCTGCAGAACAGGTGTGCATACAGACAGCTCTTCCTGGCATGACTTCCCACTCTCAAAAGACTTCCCACTACAGTATATAGAGAAGAATGCCAATGAACTGAAATTGGAATATTGATACAATTGCCCTGATTGGCACCAAAAACCTGCTTATTATTACTATTGGGAACAAGCATTTTATGCCCAATCCTGAATTGTCTACTGGTACATTAAGCGAATGTCCCAGAATGGATAACACATGTACACAGTAGTCTGTCATTTTAATTATTATGACCTTCAAAGGTTGAATTCTCCCAAAATAAATCTTTTTTATTTTATTTATTGTACTGAGAAGGCCAATTTCTTTACTGTTCATGTCTTTAGATCTCACTCCAGGAATTTCCAGCCTGAATGAATATTTAAATCAGTTTAGAGTAATGGACACATCTCTCAGTTATGAAACAGAAAGAAGTAATAACAAAAACAGCTATCCTTCCAAGAAATAAGACATCTGGTTATCTTGGAGGTATGCATTTCTTTTTGTCTATTGATTTTTCAAATTTATTTTGGCTAGCCCCCCAAGAAAAGAGGTAGTGATGCACCAGCTGCAGTTTTCCTCACAGCCAGTGCAATAGCTCCAGGTCAGCAGTCATTTGGACCCAGGAACACTGGAGATGCAATGATTTTTGCAATATCTCATTCTCTCTCTGTGCAACATGCCAAGTCATGGCTCAATTCTGCAAGTGTTACATGTCTGGGGCACTGACAGCACAGTGAGATTGTAGAGACACGTGATTGTGAGGATATAAAACAAAAATTTCTCCTTGACATCAGCAGGGATGCTGTCAGCAGGTCAGCACTAAGGTTCCCAGACAACATAGTGAGAGAAGTGTTCCTGTACTCACAGTATAAAAAAGGGAAGTGGCTCACTGGTTCTTGCAGTGGACACTAGTGCTAGGCTGAAGTGCACTAAATGCAACATAGAAGAGGACATTCAAGGATCAGCAGGTTCGAGAATGCAAAGTCTTACCAGCAAAAAGTTGGTTCTCTCACTTGATATTGTAAGGGGCATGGGTATCCAGAAATACCCAAACATACCACTAGGTGAAACAGTGAAAAAGTTCCATTGCAGGTTTTTTCAAGTGTTACAGATCTGAGATTTTAAAAGATGGATTGGAAGCTGGCTGGAGGATGGGCACCTCAGAGCAGATGAGCACGTCTCAGAGGTGAGGCACTCAGCCCCAAGAGAGGGAGGATATGGGGGGAATGCATAGCATTTGTACATTTCCTGCCAGCCAGTCATGGAGCAGAAATTGGTGCTGACTAACATAGACCACTTACCCACCCTCTCAGGTGGAGGAAGGATGCATTCAGGGCAGCTCACACTGGGAAAAGGGGCAGAACAGAACTTAAAGAGCAGCTGACAACTTACTTTCCTTGATCCAGATAAGCAGTTTAAAAACAATTTCATTGAGTACAGTAATTAATTAGATGAAAGCCCTTGTAGGGCCCAACTGAATTCTATAAATCCCACACTGTTTTGGACTTTCAAGTTGTATCTCTACCCACAGAACATCATTCTGATGATGCTATGTGAAGAACAGGGCTACAGCATATTCCATGATGTAAAGTATAGTAGAATCCATGGGGGCCATTACTGTTACTTTTTTCCTCTTAGCAGACCACCTTTCAGTTATAGGTGTAGTATCATGTTTAATATACTACCCCCAAAAATGAAAGGTGGCCTACTACAGCAAGTTGAGGAAAGTTACCAAGAGTAGAGATGTTGGAAGAAGGGCACAAAGTCTGAAGGGTGGGAAAAGTGGTCCTCCTGCACAAGAGTGGGGACAGGGAAAACCCAGGCAACTATAGACCACTGAGCATGATGTTTATAGTAGGTAAGCTGCTGGAATGAATCATAAAGGAACAGACAGTAAATACTCAAAGAAGAAAATGGTCTTTGAGACAGAAATCATGACCACCTCCTTCTCCTACCCTCCTACCCCAAGTCCCAAATAATAAAGATAAACATCTTCTCCCCCACCCACCCACTGAATACCCAATTTCTCTTCTCCCCCCATGGTTCCAATGAATAAGCAATAGGATACTCCATGGTGTGTGTTTACTTTTGTAAACCTCACATGCAGATACACTGTGAGGCACAAGGTGCTTGCACCGGGTGCCTTCAACCACCTGGAAGTGCGGTTTACAAACATAAACACATACCCCAGAGTATTGTATTATGCTTATAAAATTAATGAAAGGCATACAATAAAAAGATAGTTTTGCTCATAGCTTTACTTTAAGAAAATTTAAGAAAACATTTCCTGTTCCTCAGTCCAGAACCCCCTCACTTACCCACACCACCACACATTGACTTCCCCTTTCACAATAAATCATCCCCCCTTTCACTATAAATAAATCTTTTTCACCTCATCTCCTCTCTACAACACAAAATCCACAAATATATGCATTTTCCACTTCTCCTTCCCCCAAATTTCCACTCATATTCATTACTAATAGCAGTGAGACATGAAATCTGACCACGCCTCTTGTAATGGGAGTTTCTTGTGAGCTTGAGCAGGCTCAGTACCAGATGGAGGACAAGTGCTCTCCATTTTATTGAACTCTGATGGAACTTTTTACAACAGCATACCGTATCTGCTGAAACATGATAAGGGAGTGGGAACAGAGTATCAACAATGGGAAATGTATAAAGAAGATTGCCAGAAGGGTGCAGGGGAAATGGGTGGCTTCAGCTGCAGATTCAATGACCTAGAATATGTGTTCAAGAAGAAGTCTGGGTTAACAGACTCAGCTGGGGTAGCAGGATTATGGGTGGTATCTGGCCACAGTATATGCACTCAGGGAGTAAGGCTGTCTTGCTGTGCTTATTCATTTCAACACATCAACAGGGACCTGTAACAAGGACACTGACACAGACTGAGGGGAGAATAAGATGAATACTTATGTGCATGCAGCTGTAACTGGAGGCCAATAGAGCAGGACTACAATACTCTACTAGTAGGCACTGTGAACACGGGCTTCAAACTGCAGACAACTCAGGGACTGATGGCTTTGGTCTTTCTCATATGTTAGAAAAAAAGTAAGAGGAAAGGCCATTTACATTTTTAAAACAGTTAATTTTGTCAGTTAGTGGAATAGGGTGGAGATTGTTGGTGGGTACCTGCCCTAATGTTGACATATTATTTATTTTTTAAAGTGATGGTGATTTAAAACTGTAATTTGTTTTATTTAACTAATATGGCTGCCAAAACATTAAAAAAGAAAACTTTTGAGAGGCATGAATATTGGGTGCAATACTTCCTGGTTGCAAAAAAAAGTCTGAAGCCATGTGTTTGCTTTTCTAAGCTATGCGACTTTGGAATCTTCTCGAACAATCAGGATGTAGGAAACGTCCTAGCCATTTTATAATAAAGAAATCCTTCCTCAAACCACTTACCACCCAACTCTCATCTCCTCCTCCCATTTAGGTGTGTTGCCTTAGGAAACAAACTCTGGTCAGAGCTAATACGGCTGCTCAGTGCGGTGAGAGTGAGTAAAAGAATACTCTGAGCTCTTGCCATGCTCTTGCTGCACTGGAGTCTGCATTTCCAAGATGGTGACACTGACAGAACTGCACATACATGATATTCGTACATGCACAGAATGAGTTGGCGCTGCCATCTTGGGCATGGCAGATGTCACTTCCGCAGCTGCAGAAGAAAAAGTAAAGCCCATGGGGGGGGTTTATGTGGTCCACGAGCCATATAAACAGCAGCACTGGACATTTGCCAGAGCACTGTAGAAGCACACCAGAGAGCTGTCTGGTCACATGATTCCACACTGCTCTTCTAAAGCTATGATCGTATAATGCCTGCATGGGTCTTTCTTCATGGGTCATGTTTTCCAGCCCCCTTATAGATTTGGTGGACCTCTTTTGCATCTTCTCCAACTGGCTGATTCACCTCTCACATTCAGGTGCCAGAACTGTGAAGCATAGTCAAAATGTGTCCTTACATATGCCCTGCAGAGTGGCAGGATGATTTCACTATCGTGAGATTTTATATTCCATTTGACTGCCCACATTGTATTATTTGCTTTTGCGATAATGGTGTTACATTGTTTTTTATCATCAAATGTTTGATATCATGACTCCCAGATTCTTTTCAATTTCTATGCTTATTATGGTTTTGTTGCATAAGCTGTAAACATGTTTTTGATTTTTTTCTGCCAAAGGGCATTATCTTACATTTTTCTAGAATAAAGCACATTTCCCAAGTGGTAGCCCACTGAGTAATTTTATTAAGGTCATCTTATATTACAGGAGCTTGCTCTTTAGTTTCACAGGGGCCACCCAGCCTACAGCCACCAGCATATTTTGCTGTACGACTCTGCAGATCATTGGTCATATCCAAAATAAATATTTAAAACAATAGTGGACCCAGTACAGAGTCCTGGGGTTCTCAAACTAGTCATGTATCTAGATGCTGATGTGCAACCATTTTATTATTTTTTGTGTCCTGTTTGATAACCATGCTTGTTATCATGTTTGTATCAATGCTGTAGTGTTTAAAGTATTTAACAAAGTAATGTAAAAAGGGGGGGATGGAGGAAATATATATCTTGGGACAGTATCCTTAAAAGAGGAAGCACAAGTTGTGTAGTGTGGTAACTTGTACTACAGACAGCTTGTTCTTATTGGATTTAGTGAAGGGAGGACGAGAAGTATAAGGCAAACAAAATTTGGGAATAGGTGAAACACCCTATCTAGGGTAAGGGTAAAAAAAGTTTCAAAGAAAGCAAAACAAAAAGAGGTAGGGTAAAAAATAGTTATGCTGGGAGTGGTGCAGTGCAGTGACAGTGGGGTGTCAGTTTTTAGGGAAATTTTCTGGAGACTGCAGTACTTCCCCATCTGCATGCACCTCTCTGGCTGAGGGGGAGGTTGCTAGACTCTTGGCCAATTTGCCTGGGATTTGGGAGGCCTGCTCCTCACCCATGGACACCAAGTCCAACACTGCTGCCTCAAAGGTTGCCAAGAAGGAGGAGCAGCTGGACCACAGTGCTCTCAGACAGGGGAGTGTGGTGGGTCAGAGAAACATCCTTCATATGGTACTGAAACACAATTCCTATGCTACTTTGGCTGGGTGGGACTGTCCCATGGAGGCACATGCAGTAGTGACCAGGGGAAATTGTGGGGGTCCTCTGTAGTAGAGAGCCCAAGGAGGGTGGCAGAGGACCCGAGAAGAAGCAACTCCTGATGGAGATCTCCACTGTGAAGGGATTGATCTGGGGGCAGGAAGGGAGGGGGAAGAGGCTGGTTAGGTGCCTACCCAGAGCCACAGCTCAGAGGGATGGGAAGTGGATACAGAATATCAATAGGGCAGTAGAATGGGAGAGAAAGCTGGATGTCATTGTCCACCTGTGGACTAATGACCTAGCTAGGGATGAGGATAGGATAGTATAGTACAGGAGGAGTTCAGTCAGGTGGAGAGGGATCTTGGGCAGGTAGAACACTCAGGTGGTCTTTTCTGAGGTGTTTCCTGTCCATGACGGGGAGGATAGGCTACTCCATACCAGAAGCTTCAACTCATGGTTGAAAGAATGGTGCAGAGAGGAGGGTTTTGGCTACATTGGGGACTGTGGTCACACCTGGATAGATAAGGGCCTATACAGTGTAGATGGACTGCATCCATCTGAGAGGGGAACCACAATCCTCAGTGAATGGTTTAAATGCTACATTGGTGAGCATTTAAATTATCCGAGGGGGTGGCAGAAGGAAGCAGGAAGACATAAACTGACCCCTCACAGAAGATGAAGTAGTCAGTAGGGAGAACACTAAGGGAGGGAAATCCTCAAAGGTACCTAAAAACAGGAAAAACAAAATGGTTGAAATGAAGAAAGATGGGAATGAAGGCAGAGGGGATAAGCTGAGTATGCAAAAGTGAATAAGAGGGGTTGACAGGAGGGTGGCAACATAATTTGGAAGGCCATGTGTGGAAATGCTAGAAGTCTAGGAAATAAGATCCCAGACCTAGTGGCCATGACGGCAAAGACTCACCTGGACATTGTCGCCATTACTGAGTCATGGTGCAATGAGAACTATGACTGGGATTTAGCCATACCTGGCTATACTCTGTTCAGGAAAGGTAGGGTAAGCAAAAAATGGGGAGTAGTGACTCCTTGCATGAGAGATAGCATTAAAGCAACAGAGATACAGTTAATACAGGGAGGGGCAGAAGTACTGAGGGTCATCCTAGAGACAGGGAATGGAGTTGCTATTTGCACTTATTAGATCTATAGACCCCCAGCACAGAGGGAGGAGATGGATATGGTTCTGGTGGAAGCCATCCAAAAAAATGGCAAATAAAGGGGAGGTGCAGCTTGTGGGGGACTTCAATCTGCCAGATATAGATTGGAGCATCCCATCTGCAGCTTCAGCTAGGAACAAGGACATCCTTGACTCCCTACAGGGAATATTCCTTTGACAACTAGTAGGATAGCCCACTCATGGGTGAGCAGTATTGGACCTTGTACTCACCAAAGGGGACTGTGTTGCAGACATCACAGTAGGTGGCCACCTGGGGTCCAGTGATCACTGTACAGTGTGGTTCAATATAAGACTTGTGGCAGAATTGAAATACACAAAGGTGAGTGTCCTGGACTTCAGGAGGGCTGACTTTGCAGAGAGTGGGGAATGCCTCAGATGCCCTTTTGGGGAAGGGGACTTTAGTGGAGTTTAGGAACAGTGGTCAAAATTAAAAGGGATCGTAGTGAAGGCAACAAAACTCAGTGTCAGGCATGTAAGCAAAAGCAAGAGGAAAAAGAGACTACACTGGCTCTCAAAGGAGGTGGCTGGAAAGGTAAGAGATAAAAAGTTAGCATTCAAGCAGTATAAGGAAACACAGAGGGAGGAGGATAGGGAGTTGTATCAGGAGAAGCAAGTCAAGCAGTCAAGAGTGCAAAAGTACAAACAGAGGAGAAAATAGCCCAGGCATGAATGAAAGGGGACAACAATTTTTTTTGGTATGTAAACGAAAGGTGAAAGACCAAAGGAGGGATTGTAAGACTGAGGTCCTTCCTCAGGAGTGTGTTGAAGGGGACCAGGAAAAAGCAGATGCCTGAACAAATACTTTTGCATAGTGTTCACAGAGGAAGGGGACAGAGAGGGACCACAGATAAGGGACAGGAACATCAAATGAAGGGAGGTGGACACTAGTCCGTTTACAAAGGAGAGAGTTCTGAATGAACTCATAAATCTGAAAGTGGACAAAGCAATGGTGCCAGACAGGATACATACAAGGATATTAAAGGAGCTCAGAGAAGAGCTGGCTGCACCTATGATAGTCCTTTTCAACCACTCACTGGAGACGGGAGTGGTTTCAGAGGACTGCAGGAGGGCAGATGTAGTCCCATTTCACAAAAGTGGTAGCAGGGAGGAGGCTGGCAATTACAGGCCAGTCAGCCTAACTTCAGTGGTGGGGAATTTAATGGAATCACTATTGAAGGACAGGACTGTAGAATATCTTGACTCCAGTTGCTTACAGGATCTAAGTCAGCATAGCTTCAATGGGAAAAAGGTCTTGTCAAACAAATCTGATTGATTTCTTTGACTGGGTGACCAGGGAATTAGATCAGAGTGGAGTGGTGGATGTGGTCTACAAATATTTCAATAAGGTCTTAAACACTGTTCCACAAAGGAGACTTGTAAATAAACTGGGCAGCCTGGGAGTAGATCTGAAGGTGGTAAACTGGGTAAGAAATTGGTTGGGAGATAGGCGACAGAGGGTGGTGGTAAATGGAGTTCAATCTGAGGATGGGAGGGTGACCATTGAGGTGCCATAAGGATCAGTACTGGGATAGGTCGTCTTCTTTATTAGTGACATTACAGAGGGGACAGAAAGGAAGGTATGCTTTTTGTAGATAACACAAAGATCTGCAATAAGGTAGACATTCCATGTGTGTGTGTGTGTGTGTCAATAATGAAATGGGATCTAAGAAAGCTTGAGGAGTGGTCAAAAGTGTGGCAACTAAGTTTCAATGTGAAGAAGTGCAAATCATGCAGCTGGGACACAGAAACCTAGGGGCAGAGTACAAAATGGGGGGGAGTGGTGCTAACAACCACTAGTGGCAAAAAGATCTGGGTGTAATCATATCTGACAACCTAAAGATGGCCAAACAGTGTGACAAGTCAAAGGGGAGAGCTAGTGGGATGCTAACATCCATAGGGAGGGGTATCACCAGCAGAAAGGAGGAGATGGTGATACCACTATATAAATCATTGGTGGGACCTCACCTAGAGTATTGTGTCCACTTCTGGAGACCACATTTCTGGAAGGACATAAAGTAGAAGTGGTCTAGAGGAGGGCAACTAAAATGGTTCAGGGCTTGCATCAAAAGCCCTATGACGAAAGCCTAAAGGACCTCAATATGTACACCCTGAAGGAAAGCAGGGAGAGGGGGGATATGATTAAGACTTTCATATACCTCACAGATATACATAGGGTACAAAATGGAAGGTGTTTTTCAGAAAAGAAGATGCTCAAGAACAAGGGGTCATGCTATGAAGCTTGAAGGTGTAAATTCAGGGGAAACATGAGGAGGTACTTCTTCACAGAAAAAGTGGTGGATGCCTCAAACAGCCTCCCTGCTGAGGTGGTTGGGGCAACAACTGTATCGGGATTCAAGGATGCATGGGATAGGCATAAGGGAACATTTAGTGGTTATAAAAGGGAGGGTAATGCCAGAGACTAAGTAGGGTCTGCAGTATTAAAGTAGGTAGGGTAAATGGGCAGACTGGGTGGGCTAAGCAATTCTTATCTGCCATCAATTTCTATGTTTCTATGCTGTCATCCAAGTGGTAAGTCTAGTATATATTTTTTCTGCCTTAAGTTTTTCTGTTATTACCCAGTGTGGTACTAAGTTGAATGCCTTGGTGAAGTCTAAATAAATGGCATCATATGGTATGATTTGTCCAGAGATCTATGATCTACTATGTTTGCTCATTTAAAAAAAAAAACATAAAGGACTAGTCGTACATGATCTTCCTGTTCAGAAACCGTGTTGGTTACAGTCTTGATTTTTAATGACTGTTCTAGTTTGGGTTCTATAATGCTTTCCAGTATTTTACCAGGCACAGATGTCATGCTGATTGGTCCATAATTGCTGCATGTGTGCTTGTTGTGTGTTTGTTGCCATTTTTGTGTATCGGGACTACTAGGGCTGTGTTCCTGTCTGATGGTGTGACACCTTGTTTTAGTGATGCTTCATAAATTATTTTTCAAAGGGACTGCTATGTTATTTACCATTATTTTTAACATTTTTGGTGAAATGCAATTGGCTCAAGGTGAACAATCTGCTTTTAGTTGTTTATGTATTATTATCTATAAGCTTATGTCTGCATCTATTTTTGATTTGTTTGGCACTTCAGTTGTTTCAGGGTGTTTCCTGAAAGTGTTCCAGGTCTTATGGAGAATTGACAGTCGTGTTTTTTTTATAACTGTAGGTCCTATTTTGTTAGATGATTTTTTAATGAGTTTTTTAACACCGGCAATGATTCTGCAGCAGTTGAGCAGCTTGTGGTGGAGTTGGAGGCCATCGAAAGTTTGGTCATAGAACACAGCCAGCACAGCGGGGTTACTGTTACCAGGATGGAGAAAGTAGTGCATGGCAATGTAACACAGGGGTCCATCAGGAATGCACTTTTACTAAGTTGAGGTGCCCTGAAAGAGTAGTATTCTGCATGGATTTACAGTAGTGCTCTGTAGTAAAAAAATCACCAGGTACTTCCATTTGTAGATATTGTCACTGTTCTTACTGTCTCTCTGAAATGAAATACATTCTCTCAGATAGTAACAATCTCAACAAGTCATAAACTCATTAGAAATATCAATAGTAAGCAATGTTTAATATATATTTACAGTATTGCTCTGTGACAGAAGCACTTTGGCAGTCAATGACCCATAGATAGTCAAAACTAAAAAATGTCTCTTTTGCGTGCACAACCCTGGAACCATTGATCGCTACCAATTCAGTGAGCACAAATCCTTTTAGATGTGCATAAAACAAAGAGACAGAGCGGGAACTAAAATGTATGACCTTTCTAGGTTAATGTTTCCTTTCCAAATGGAATCATCTGGAGTTATAATTTCTCCCTTCAGCTATCAGGTGATGTGCTCAACATCTGTTATGCTGGCGAGACCATCTCGCACCAAGCCTGCTTTGGAGATGCAGTGAGAGACAACACCATGCAGTGTTAAATCCCACCATCTTCAGATCTCATCCCACTCATAGCATTCAGTAATACAGTGGTGCTTCTACTAATGCACTCCAAAACTTAACTTCAATTACTTGGAGAGACTCTCGGTACAGTGAAAGAAAATGAGACTGGAAAGAGGAATAAGGAAAACACACAGAGATTTATTTAACACCATATGAGAGAGAGATAGAGAGAGAGAGAGAGAGAGAGAAACTGAGCATCTGCTCCTGTGGTAAAATAATTTCCCGAATACATTTTCTGTTTTTCCAGATTTTGCAATCTCTGCTCTTCTTGAGATTTTGGAAGAGCAACAAACTGTGATTCACACAGTGTTTCTTTACATGAAATATGTCTCAAGACACATTGTGTTTACTGTATAACAATGTACAGTAAGCATTAGTTGCCAGTGGCATCGCTAAATTAAATAGGTTTCAGGATAGATTTCCAAAAAGAAACTTTCAGCAGAAGGATGCTTTTGCAATAAATGGATATTATGGGTGGTGTTTGTCACCCAGTGGGTTATTCATTTCGTTCCTTTAGGAAATCCATTGGAATGCAATGCAAACAGGTGGTATCTTCCTTTGTGCTTTACTATGGTGCGAGGATGTATAAGATTGCTGCTCATTATCCAATCAGTAAGGATAGTGTCTCTAACCTGCAGCTGAACAGATCCTTCTGGGCACTGCAGTTTAACAAGGAGAAAAATACCATGTGTCAGTTCTTTACATAGAAACTATAAGGTGAAGGGCCATTCAATGGCTTAGTGGGTAGCGTGACTCACTCCCATGTTGGCAACCTAGGTTCACTCCCAGTTAGAGAGGGACGACATTGGGTTCTGCCACACTAGTGACCCCTCTGGTGGGCTAGAAAACTTGCCTCCTCCAGTGTGGGATGCTACTTGTGGAGAAGTCGGTCGAGACATAGCCAGACATTGGGAAGGCATACAAGGGGAAAGGAAGAACAATGATATTATATTGGCTAAGGGCACTGAGCTGCAAACCTGGAAACCTGGGTTTGAATCCCATCAGCCCCCACTTGCATAATGTGTGACCTTCAGCAAGTCACTTAACTTCCTTGTGCTCCCAGGTCACACCTGGAAATAAGCTCTGGCTTAGTGTGCCTTTCCTGGTTAAACACTCCCCCCCCCCACCATGGGCCCCAGTTGCCATTAATGATGGTGAGTCAGTATACACCCAGCGAAGGGGCAGGTGGCAAATGTAGGTCAAGAAGTTAAATAAAAATGTTGCCAAGGGAAATGTAATGAAGGAAGAGACTTGGGTATAGAAAAAATATTCAGATAATACCCAATGAACTGGGTGGAGACAGAGAATATTATTTTCTTCCAAAATTAGCATGTAAAAACTGTAAACTAATTTAAAATCAATGTAATAAATATTATATCTTATGAGACCTGCCAGTGAAGAACAGTGATTAAGGCAGTTCGCGGAATAACATTTTTTACATTCTTCATTATGCACTCTTTTGTTCTCCTCGATGATGCACCCTCCAGTTCGCTTTTACTTCCAAGTCAGGTTATACAGTATGGTGCCACTTTTCTTTTTATGTTTGCCATGTTATAGCTTAGGTTCTGATGCCTGGAGTTAGCCCTGATACACCCAGTGTCTTATAAGATCAAGGAACAAAGTGTGTTGCATTGCATGCTAGTTTTATCTTAGTCACAAAAAACTGAAGTTAAACCATGCATGCTCAAATACAGCTGAGAATATCAAAGAAATCATGCAGGAAGCATATCTAATGCTGCTCACCATTATTTCAAAGCTAAAAGGAAATTGTTAAAGCAAACTCAAAATAGGGAAAAAGGGGTACTGTGGATGACAGGAGAAAAATGGTGATCTAAAATGGAATATAAAGTAAAGATAACAACATTTTCAACATCATAATACCTGCTGCTTGGAAAAAAACACAACAGCTATATGAACTGGCATAGTAGGGGATGTGGGCATGTTACATTGTACTAGTACCACTTGTTAACAAAAGTAACATTCAAAAGAGACAGTGTGATGTGTCAGGCCATCAATCAAGTAAAGGTGTGGGCAGCAGACTGAAGAGGATGGCCATTCATATAGCAGAGGAACTGGTCTGAACAATTCACAGTTGCTAGGCCGTAGAGAATTCTGCATGGTGCTAAGATTTCAAATGTAATTCTCAGGCATTAACAGTAATTTAAAGTCAAAAGGGGCACTAGGTCTATAATGTCCATCTCCCCTGCTTCATAAGCAGGGATAAAGGAAAGAATGCTGTCCAAACATGTACTAATTCACAACCTACTCAGTCTACCATGCAGGTTACCCATTAAAATGATGGCCAATACAGGGCTCAGGCTAGAGGAATCATGTGTTTCAGCAGCTTTCAGTTAGTAATAAGACTTAGCCTCAGATCGTCCCCTACCAGAAAGGCATGCTATATAAACCCACCCACCTTTGCTAAATGTTGGTTTTCCACCAGGCATACAAAACTTCCCTAACTTTTGCACAGCAGACTTTGTGCTCTACTCAGGCTTTTTTTTTCCAAGTTACAGTCTGTCAACCCCCTTCGAGCTACTGTATCATCAAACTTGCAATCCATCACCTGTCTAAGGATGCTAATATAATATGCAGTTATCTCACGAGATGTTACTCAAAAGAGAAGCTGAATTATAAATAAATTGTAATAATTTACATGAAGACCTTCATTCTCTGATCTGCAAAGAACTGTAGTAATCTATCCCACCAGATTGTCCTTGCCTTTGCAAACTAGAAAACCACTGGGCAGGTGTATTTCACATGCTGTATATGCTATCAGCTCTTTCGATCTGTCTGACAATTGATGTGTGCATAATCACCACTTGCAATACACTTAAAGAGGAGTCCAGCAACCAGCAATTTAAAGTCATTCCATTCTTTAGTAAGAGAAGATGAAGAAGTGGAAGAGGAAAAATTGTATTTAAACTGCACTTTTCATACACACTGTAGCCCAAAGCCCTTTTCAAGCAATGAGGGACTGGTAGTGAAGTGACTGTAAATACATGGTGGCAGACATTTTGTATATCAAAACCCACACACAGCCTTGACCAATTACATGTTTTATAGCAAGGAGATGCTTGACCAGAACACCAGGAAAAATCCCCTACTCTTGCAAACAATGCCTTGGGTCTTTTTTTTTCCAACTGGACACCCACCAGGACAGCACCAGACATGGGCAGAAGTGACCTCGTTTGACATCTCATCCAAAGTAGAGCACACCCTGAAAATATAGCATCCCCTAATACTGCATTTGGGTGCCAGTGTTTGTAGTATGACCCCAATTCCAGTATGGGAGTAGAACCCATGTTCTCCTATCATAGTTTAGAGATGGATGTCCAACCATGTGAGCCATGCAGTACAGATGTACTACTATACCAACTGAGCCATGCTGTGCACATGTGCTACTATACCAACTCAGCCAGGAACTTTGCCCTGTACAGTTTATCCACAGCAGAGTCTAAATCTGGAGCTGAAGTCAAATAATGCAATGGTTGTGTCATCTCAGGTATTCCCACAGCAGCAGTTTGTGACATCTCAAGCAGGGCATTATGACATCAGTCACTATCCTTAGCCTCAGCTGAAAGTGAACATCAAGTGACTAACATCCAGTTTACTGAAAGAATTCCTTAAAAATTCCGTAATATCAAAGAAAGATTTGCTCTAATTTATCAAAGCATTTACACCACTTGCTATAGAATTTCTATTGGTAGAAGGTAGGAGTAGATAAGTTGTGGGCTCTCCACATCCAGTGTCCTAAAGCACTGTTTATAGAGACTCCAGCTTAAAGAAACTGGAACTGGAGCAGCTGTGAGCTTTCTGCAGCAAGTATCCTACAGTACTTGTTATAGTGACTCTTGCCAGGAGAGGCCCAGACTGGAATAGCTATGAGCTCTTCACAACCAGTGCACCACAACAGATGACACTGATTCTAGATACTCCTGTGTGGATAAGCTATGACTGGAGTAGCTGTGAGCTCCCCACTGTCCAGTGTCCTACAATACTGATTATAGTGACTCCTGTTGGGAGAAGCTGGGATTGAAAGAGCTGTGAGCTACTTACAGTAAGTGTGATACAGAACTAGCTTTTGTGACTCCTGCTTGGAGAGCTGGGACTGGAGTAGTTGTGAGCTCTCCTGCAGTCAATGCTTGGTTTCTTTACCTGTCAGTCCAAACCAGATAACATGCTGCTGAAGCCTTTGAAATCCACTTTCAGCAGGTCAGTAAGAGAAGCATCTCAATTATGAGTCAGGTTTTGAGACTAATGAAGCTTTCTCGCTCACACCAGGAGTGACCACAGTTCCTACCAGCTTCCATGGCTAGTTTAGATCTACACATCCAAGACAGAGAAGTGCAGTTCAATGTCTGCCTTTCCTGGAATCTAAAAGATGCAGAACAAACTCTGTGTTATGCCATTAACAGACTTCTCCTGGAAATCACCTTTGGCTTATGCCTGCACAGCCAGATCCCCGAGAGAAGCTTACCTTGATGAAAGAAAGACCCCAATGTGTGTGTGTGTGTGTGTGTGTGTGTGTGTGTGTGTGTGTGTGTGTGTATGTGTCTTCTCTGTCCCCATCTTGTATCCTTCTGGTTGGAACTGGAATGTAAATAATCAACTTTGCAATCCTTCCAGGAAGGATGGCCAACTGACTGTAGGTTTAAGAAACAGCCCACCAAAATACAAAAAAGTAATTAAAAATAGACATATAAAAAGCAAGAAACCCCACATGTGCTCCAAGAGCATTTCTGGGGGCCATGTTTAGCATACATATACTGCCAGAGATCAATATCAAGCACTTGGGATAAGAAATAATTTCTTGGAGTTGTCAGCATGGAAGATGAATGACAAGAGTAGCAGAATGCGTAACAAGTGAAGTTAACAAACACTTGTGGTGCCCAATATCTAGGACAACAATTTTGCAAAAAAGCTAGGGGTTTCTTGAAAAGGAACCACTAATGCCATTGATCTGTACTTCAAAGTATGTTTTTTGTTGGTACAAAATGCCATGGTAAACTCTCTGGGTTTCTTTTCCTCTCCCCTCTCTCTGTAGTTCAGTGGCAGTCGTGTTCAAACACTAGGTGATCACCTGAATCTGGGAAGTGGGGTAAAGAGGAACAAATATCAACATCTGTCAGCCACACTGACTGAAGGGGGCATGATGGAATTGTTAATACTTGTAAAAGCATTATTGAAGGGAAATTAGTTTTCAAACACCTTGCTCTGTGGACAGCTGAAGAGTCAAGGACCTGGATGGCAGAAGGAAGGTCACCACCATGCAACCAGAGGAATCTGCTCCTCTTTTCAGGATAGTCAGTATGGCCCAATTCCTGATCCAGTGTGCCAGCTGTGATTTAAAAATGTGCATAACCTGTTTGATTTAAAAGTTGGAAACAAGGATCTAACTTTATTAAGACACTGTTAAAGAAGCTGTGCAATGAATATTGGGCAAACATTTGACCTTACTTTTTTCACTATAAAAGATTCCAGGCATCTTCTAGTTTTATTTGCTGGTGCAATTTTCTAATTCCACCAAAATTTGGAGTATTTTATAAATGTTTTAAATTAGCTTTTTTTTTTTCTCCAAGAAAAAAAACATGGCCACCACTTTTTGCATAGAAATAGTATTTAGACCCAGCAAGGATTAGGATTGAGAAAATAAAACTCACACTGCATAGCACAGGAAGTAACTAGATGGTACATTTGACAGGTTTGTTTATATTTTTTATTAATCATAGCTGCAACTAGCTTTTTTATAAGAAAAATGTCATTGCACAGCTGCTTTAAGTGCTACTGAAAAAAGTATTTTGACTTCTAGGCACCCTACACCCAGGGCAAGCAAACATAAGTCAATTAAAAGCCAATACCTCCTTACACTGGAGCCTAAGAACCCATATTGACTTCTCAGATGTTTTGCATCTTCAAAGAAAAAGATAAAGGCTGACTCACATAGCGACTTAGAATCCTTTGTTCTTTTCTTTAATGTAATGTCATTTCAAATTATGTTCTGTGCTTCACAACTACACGTAAGAGGCTTCCCAACATTTTATTTGCTCACTGCAAACATTTTCAAGGGATGTGGTCCCATGATGACAAAACATTCACTTCAGTGTCATCATTTTACAATATTTTTGTAACATTTCACATATGCTAAAAAATGAACACACTTTCATATAAATTTGAAATGGACATACACATAGCTTACCACTATGAAGCAGTCAAAAGTTTGCAGCGATAATATCCATTTCTACAGCTTTCTGTTATTCTCAAAATGCCATTTTCAGCAAAAGCTAACTTCACAAAATGCTGCCTCCCTCTTTAGTAGTCCACGCTGGCAAGTACTGCTCTCACATTGGAAACATGTGTGACATCAGCAAGGCAGTAATGTCATTACTTTCCAATATGGCTCAAGGATATTTAGAGAGTGGAGCAGCACATTAAATGGCATGCCTATAGCCCCTGTGTATCATTAAAAAAACACATGGAATTATTTTCTAAGTGGGAAACCAAGTCAAAGTATATTTCACAAAAGGGATACAGTACACATCATAACCCTGTTCAAATTTGGAAGTTTCAAGGCTTGTAGTCTGTATCTTTTGCTTTCCATCCTTCTGTATCTCTAGCAGTTGGTGTCACTGCATTCACTACCTTAAGCATCAATGCACCTAATTACAACCCCGAGGGTTACACCTGTTTATTACCTTAGCCTGTTCAGTCGTATAATTCCACTTGTATGTGTAAGTACCGTTATTCTTGGAAAAAAAAAACATCACGTAAAATGTACCTATTCATTCTTGGTAATACTTTTTACATTAAACTATCCAGCTCCTCCTAAGGTCATAGTTCTAAACAGACCAAAACAGAGACTTCCTTACTAGGTAACCACCAAACAAATGACATACAATTAATCAATCCGTTAATCCATATACAGCAACTCCTGTATTTCTGGCTTCACCTGGAGTACTGTGCCCACTTCTATAGCCCTCACTTGAGGAAAAGACAGGGACAGGCTGGAGCCAGTGAAGTAACAAAAAGGATTCATTGCCTGCAGGACAGATCCTATGAGGACTGGCTTAGGGCACTGAACATGTACTCACACAAGGCCAGAATGGAGAGGGGCAATGGGATAGAGTCCTTCAAGTTCCTGAAAGGAATGAACAAGGTAAATGGCAAGGAACTATTTACAAGGAATAATGAATCTCCATGTCAGTGGCTCAGCAAGTAGCACACTCGCCTCTGAGGCTGGAAGATTGAAATGTTGTGGGTTCTAACCCCACATGAAGCACTTAGGGTAAATCCCAGTACTGACAGTAGAGTGCATTGTGAGGGGGATGCTGCACTACTGAAGTGATGTGTTTTGGATGAAACATTAAACCGAGATCCCGTCTGCCTGTTCTGGTGGTTGTTCAGGTGGATATTAAAGATCCAATGGCACTTGTTGAAAGAGTAGGAGAAAATCCCTGGTGTCCAGGCCAAATTTCCCCAATTCACTAAAAATACCACCAACAGCTTAATCTTGTCCAATTTCAGTTGGTTACCATCTGTATCCCACCCCGGTCGCACCGAAAAGGGACTTCTAGTCTCAGTGGGTCTACTTGGTCAACAAAATTAAATAAATAAATAAATCTAGAACTCAGGGACTGGAGTGAAAGCTGGCAGGTGAGACATGAGAAAGTTCTTTTTCACAGAAAGGGTAGTTGAGTTGTGGAACAGCCTGCCACAGAAACATAGGGCCAGATATTCAAAAGGGTTGCGCCATGCGCAATAGGGTTGCGCCTGCGCAAGTCCAAACTTGCTCCATTCTGCCATATTCAGCAGGAGGCAGTTGCGCCACAGAAAACATGTTGAGCAACAGCGCAATGCAAATGAATGTATGCTGAACTGGAGGGGGAGGAACCATGCATAAACTGCATAGCCCGATATTCAGCTGGGCTGTGCAGAGTTGTGCAGGCGCAACCCCAACCTGCACCTGCAGGACTTTGAGCCAAAAAGGTTGTCGAGGGCCACCCACAGGTGAGCTGCTGTATTGCAGGGCGCAACACGGCAGCTGCCACCTGTGGCTGGCCCCCCACCCAGTCCCTGTGCCTCAAGCGTCGATCCCCGGCGGCTGCTGCCTGGCAGGGCGCCAGGCGCAAGTCCTCGAGGATCGGTGCATCTACATGCTAATTGCATGCAAATGAGGACATAATCACATGCAAATGACCCCCTGTGTCTTGCATGAATTATAGCCCAATTTGCATGTCACCTTTGAATATCGAGGTTTTGCGCATGGCATAATGGTACTTGCACACCGCAAGTTGAATGCTCCACTCTGTCAACTTGCAGTGGCGCGAAGTTCCACTGCGCCATGCACAGTGGCTATGGCTGGGGGTGATATTCAAGGTTGCTCAATAGCGCAACTGCTTTGAATATCACCCAGGATACACCGCTAACTATTTTGGCAGCAGAGCTCTGTCATGCCTATGAATGGCGAGTTTGAATATCCAGCCCATAGTATAGAGACACAGAATTTGTCAGCAGGAAAGGATTGCTTGGCACAGCCAATCTTTTCAGATGTTCCTGTCTAATCAGCCTCTGCAGACCCTAACTGGTCTCTTGCAACCTATCAACTCCTGCCTGTTTTCTAATGTACCCATATTTATTCCGCACATGCTTGAAATCCCCACTTTGACTCTACTACTTCTGCTTGTAGTCTGTTCCAGGCATCTACCATCCTTTCAGTGAGAAATATTTTCAGACATCTCTCTTAAACTTCCCCTTCTGCTTCACTGCATGCTCCCATGTCCTGCTACTCCTTCTCATTTGGAAGAGACTTCCATCTGCATCCTATTTGCCCCTGTGAGGTACTTGTAGCTCTCTATCATGTCATGTCTTGTGCTCCTCTTTTTCACAGTGTACATATTCAGACCCATTAGTCTCTCCTCATAAGGTTCTCATGCAACCCCTACCAGTCTCTATCCCTCCCTCATCAAGTTACACTCTTTCTCTCCTTTCCTGCCCACCTTTCTCCCACCCCACTAACTCTCGATGAAGCCTGTTGGATGACACGCCCTACCCCTGTATGCTGCTTTCCTAATTGTGTCCCTCCTTTCTGCCACATCACTAACTCCTGATAAAGCCTATTTGGCTGACACTCTACTGCCCCTGTTTCTTGTTTTCCTGCTTATGCTCTTTCCCTTACTGTCCACTTTTCCCAATTGTATCTATTGGCACCAATTGCTCTCCTGTTTTACCTGCTTTCTGTTTTCCCTCCCCAATCTCACTATTTTGCACTTTAATGAATTTGTTTAGTCTGCCCTATAACCAAATATAATGGCCTGTTTTTGATCCTTCCTGGACCGTAATGTTTATTGTATCGGTTGCAATTTTTTTATTGTACTTGCCTTGTCTCAAATTATTTATCTGTATTTTTTGTGTGACACACTATGTTATTTAGGCCTGACCTGGAACCTCTGTAAATGGCTCGCTGGCTCAAAGGTATCTCTAAATTTCAAATAAATAAATTAAAATAAATAACATTTTAGTTGCCCTCCTTTGGACTGTTTCTACCATGTCTATGTCCTTTCTGAGGTGTGGCCTCCAAAATTGGACACTATGCTCTAGGTGAGGTCCCACTTGTGGGTGATACAGTGACAACACCAGCTCCTGCTGGATACACCCCTCCTATGTAGCTCTACTCACTGCTTTGTCACATTTCCTGCCATCTTAGGTAATCAGATATGATAACTCAAGGTCCCGTTCCTGTTTAGTGACTGTTACTTCCTCCCCCCCAAATCTTATACTTAGCACCTCAGTTCCTATTCTAAGTGCATCATTCTGCACTTTTGTTATTAAACCCCAACTGCCATGCTGTAGTTCACTCTTCAAGTTTCCCCAGATCCCGCGAACTCTCTTTATCCCCTTTCTGAGTCTCCACCCTATTGCAGATTTTGGTATTTTTATGCCAAAGGAATACCTTTCCATTCAGTTCCTCAGCAATGTCACTTAAGAAGACATTGAAGAGGAGAGGAAGATCTCAGTATTTGAGCCTGTGGCACCCTGCTGGTTGCACCTTCATTATTCGAGTAAGTGCCATTTACCACCACCCTTTGACTCCTATCTCTTAGCCAGTTTCTGATCAGTTCACCACTTTACATCCTACCCCAGACTACTGAGTTTTCATCAGCCTCCTATGCGGCACAGTGTTGAAAGTCTTGTTGAAATCCAGATAGCCATGTCCATTGCCTTACTCTAATTTATTTCCATGATAAGCCAGTGAATGAAGTCCATCAGATTTACCTGAAATGTCTGTCACCCCCACCGAATCCATTCTACCTGTGGTCTTGCAAGCTGCTGGATTAAGAACTACCACTCTTTCTTTTAGCAAGATTTTATTCATTTCCCTACCTCTGAAGTAACACTGACTAACCTACAGTGTCTAGCCTCCCTCCCTGCTGCCAGTCTTATGTAGAGGGACTATGTCAGCTCTTCTCTTGTCTTCTGGAACCATGGCTATTTCCAGAGAGGTGTTGAACAAGGCTGTCAGTGGAGCAACTAGCATCTGCCTGATTTTCTTTAGAACCATTGGATGCATCCTGTCTGGTTCTATAGCTTATCCACCTTCAGAGCTACAAGTCCCTTCCAGACTCTTCTGAAAATAGGCATATCCACCTCTCCTTCCCCATTCCTGTTATTCCTGGTGGGCCATCCACCCTCGCTCCACTGTGAAGACTGAGCAAAAATACCTGTTCAAGATGTCTGCTTCTTCTTTGTCCTCTTCTATGTAGTTTTCCCCTTCTGCCCTTCTAATCCTCTTCTCACTTACGTATCTGAAAAAATTTTTATCCCCATTAGTGACCCCTTTGGTGATTCTTTCTTCTGTCTCCACCTTTACTCCCCTCACTGCCTGGCCTGCTTCCTCTCTGCTTTACTAAGTTTACCTCCTTGTCCCTCACTTCTGCTTTACTAGGTCTACCTCCTTCTCCTCCTCCTTCCTCTGCATTTCCTCATACATTCTAGATACTACATGTTTTATTCAACACCTTTGCCACTTCCTTACAGAACCATACTGCTCTCTTTTGCTTCTATTTTACTCACTTCCTTCAGACAGACATTTATTGCATTAGTTATGCCCTCCCTTATTTTTGTCCACTGTGCCTACACTTCTCTGAAATGCCTCCCTGAGGCAGTTTCTGAGGCAGTCTCCCATCTAACATCCAGATCTCTCGACCTCATTAGGTTAGCTTCTGTTCCTGTCTTAATGTTAAACCATACTGTATGGTTATCACTGTTACCAGAGACTGTCTATTGTGACATCTGCAATCCTGTCACTGTTTGTAACCAACAGGTTAACCACTACCCCAATCCTAGTGGGTTCTGTGATTAGCTGCCTGAGAAAGCTCATTGTAAGGAGTCAGGATGGCGCTACTCCTTAGGGAAGCTGATGTTGGAAGGCTTTACTCCATGTCTGGCAGTTAAAATCACCAACTAACAGTACCTTCCCTTTACTTGCCATTTTGGCATGGCTTCCTAAGTGACTTATCTAACTCCTCCACTGTGCTGGAGGTCTGTACACTACCATGCAGTATGGATTGTGGCCTGGAGCCTGTTTCCAGGGCGACCCTAACACCTCCACCCTTTCTTTTCCTGCTGGCATCCCTGTGCCTCCATGTCCTTGATTCCTTCCCTCACTTATAAAGCACCTCTTCTCCACTCCTTTGTCTCTCCTAATCATCTCTTGCTTTCCTTCAGTCATTTTGGCACAGACTCTCACCAACTACTCTTCCTGCTATCCACTGGGTTAGTAGTGTTAACTGTTAACATTACGCTGACTTTTCCTAGTTACATACCATGCCTGTTTACTCCAACCAGCTTATGCTAAATTCTAAACAGACTGCTTCCATGTCCTTTGGTACTAGGCAGACATTATCAAGGCTCCCTGACACCCTGCTTTCTCGTGTCTGGCTAGTGTTCCCCTTAGGAGCTCTCCCTCTTCATGTACTTCATTTTGGTAGATAGAAACCTGGATATTTTTCTCACATTATCACAATCCACAGAAAGCTCTGCCCCAAGCTTGGCACCCCTATGCAACAAAGCTTGCATCTTTCTTTGAATCTGAAGTGAGAGAATTCATAAAAGAATCTTGACACTGTGACTATATTTATCTGGTCTATGGTGCTGTCTCAAAATCCAACATAGCCAGAGTGGACCATCTCTTCCATTACTTATTCTGCCATTTTGTCACAAATTCTTTCCCACTTACTCTTAGCTGCTATCTGTGTCAGTAACTTTCTCTTTTAACTTTAGAGATATCTTCTTAGCTTTCCTTCCTCTCATTCCTCAACTCACTGTACTTCCTGCTTTTCCACTCCCTATTTGGTTCACCCCTCGGCTCCCATACTTTCACCAACCCTCCATGGCCAGACCTCAGTTGATCAAACCGCATATTGTGTATAATATGTCTTCCCTTCATCTGGAATGATCTCTCTGCTTCCATATGCCTCTCCTCTTCTTACATTTCAGAGAATGTAAGAGGAGGAGAAAGCATAATTTCCTTGCTTTCATGTGCCTCTTCTCTTATATCTCTTAGAAATCCTTCCTAAATGATCTCTGTTCTCTTATGATCGCCTCTGTGAATTGTCTCTGTGAATCCAGTCCTTTGCAGATAATTTGTATTTTATATTTTTCTGGTATTATTATTATGTTATTATACATTTGCCATTTATAAATGTTTTCACTTTTTTTTATCTTTTCTGTACCGTTTATTATGTATTTATGTATTAATTGATCTTTTTTGTATCATGCTATTTTCTGATATTAATTGTACCAATTTTTTACTCATGCTCTCCCTACTTTTACCCATTCCCTGGAAATGAGCATCGACTCAGTGAGCCTTTCCCAATCACAAATAGTTCCACTAGTTTAAGTAAATGAATAAAAAAAAAAACTAATATAAGCCAGGGTGCATAGGCCACTGTGAGGCGCAGCTATTAGTTTAGATTTTCACCAGTAGGTCCTATCTGAATGAGATAGCTCACTCATGGTGGATAATCTATTGTTAGGTAGTTTATTATGGTTATAGCAGCCCTGGTGGCATATTTCTACTATATAGTGACTTAGCTTTTATCTCAAATGAACCCAATGCTAAATGGCAATTAAAAACTGAAACTGGCTGATTGTTCTAATCCTATTAAAACACACACAACAAAGATACTTATTTTCACAACACAATTAAAGGCATTCCAGTGGTCTATGTGGTGTCTGTCATCAGAATTGAAACTGACAAAGCCATAGAAAATGTCTCTGTACTCAACCCAACCACCCTGTGCTGGTAACTCTACAGATGAAAATATCCTAACTGGTGCCAAAGGATTAAAATAAAATGAATTCAAATTTATTGATAAAGTGCCTGAGAGTGTGAAAAGGTAAGTGTGGTGGGAGGTGCATCTTCCAGCATGCTGAATCTGTACTTTTTCATATATAAATGCTTTGTACTTGCAGTTTAATACATTTTTTCTTTATTTATCTGTAACCTTCGACTGGGGGAGTTGTGCCTTTGGTTCCCCACTTGATACAGATTGCCTTCACGGCTGCCACCCTGATTGTAGCCAGGCTCGTACCTCACTGCCACAACCACCCCAGGTCACTTCACAGCGGGTATGTACCCCACCACAGCGGAGACCTGGAAGGTGGACCCGTGAGAAGCTGACTTGGGTGTGATCGTGGCAGCACTGTTGAGGCAGCCTTCATGCTGTCAGTGGTTTCCATTTCTCCCCTGTGGAGAGGGCGTGCAATACTAACGGAGGAGTGCACATGCCTCTGCATGTGCTGCTCAGTTGTCAGCCCAACTCTCTCACTCTACTGCAGTGTCAATGCACTGCCCCCAATCTCCGCTGAGGGCCAGTGAAACACCGACTACTGTTGTCCCCCTTCCCCAGAGAAGAGCAGAGTCCTTCAGATGCTCAGTCCTTCTCCATCCTCCAACCCCAGCAGCATGTGCTCATTCCCAAACATTGGTCAGATTGTAGCGTGGGAGGGTGTCCAGCGCCACATCCTCAGCACCACCAGGACAGCCAGTTTAATACATTTTAATTGATATCAGGTGGAGTTTTTCATCTGTACGGTTACCAGAATCAGGGAGGTTGGGCTGAGTTCCAAGTATTTTCTGAGGTTTTGACACAACAGCAGTTTTACTGTCTTATAAAATTCAATGTTTTAACGTTGTTCCTATCATTTTAATTATGACACATTATGCTTAGTCATGATGTTCATTTTTAATATGATTGCCAACTTGTTTATGTATTTCCTTGCACTGATTGATTGACCGACTGACTGATGGAGTGTCTTATGGGAGAATCTTTCTAGTTGGACCCTTAGCCACCCACACAGAGTGTTCAACTCTGCCTGTTAAAGATCAGTCCGGAACTGTAACAGGGATGGGTGTTAAGGACCTTTGAGCTTGAGCCATAAAAGAAACACTGAAAATGTTGACAAAAGGCCTAGAGGTCCCATATAGCCTGCCCTCCCAGCCTATCTAACAGACTGAGCCTCTGTCAGTTCCCTGTCATCCCCTGCCCCCACTACACTCAACCACACTTCATCCAAATGCCAGTCCCAACTCTTTGTGAACATTCCCACTGTCTCAGTGTGACTTAGTGTGGTCATCTGTTCCATTCTCCTACCACCCTTTAAGTAAAAGTACTTTGTGACATCTTGTTTGACAAACCCTCCCCACTGATTTCATTGAGTTTTTCAGTGGAAGTATAATTAACTATTTGAACAAGTCATCAATGTCCACTCTAATGATTCTGTGGAGGAACCTGAACATCTTAATCATATCCCCTTGCCTCCTTCTATCCTCCAGAGAAAAACATGTTCATATCTTCCAGGTGTTCCTCATACATCCTTACCTCTTGCCTCTGGATCATTTTGGTAGCCCTCTTCTGCACTGCTGTTGTCAGCAGTGGTCTGTGGTGGATTTTTCCAGCTAAGAAATATTGCCCAGAGTAAGGCCTTATTTGAACCCTAGTACCAAAGACACTGATGTATGCATTTGTGACATCTAGATTGGATTATTGTAGTGTTCTATACTTCTAGAGTATCTGGAGGTTTGACATGTTGCTTGTAGTAACGCAGAATGTGGCTGCAAGATTGACTGTCAGAGTTCCTTACAATGAGTGTATCTCTTTACTATAACTGACATTACACTGGCTGCCTGTAAGGTGGCTTGACTCCTTCAAGATAGGTTAGTTGATTTACAAAGCCCTACACAATCTGGGCCCTTACTATTGGAAGAGCTCCTTTGTTCATATGCTCTAACAACCCCTCTGTTCCTCTTAGTGGGCCTCCTCAGGGTGCCCAGGTCTCAGTTAAGTGATCTATAAATCAAGTGTTTGCTTTGGCTATGCTGATTCTGAGGGAGCAGTTGCCTTGGGGTCCCAGGAAGGCCCCTCTGTTGAGATATTGAAAAGTGGGCTCTTTTGTATGGTTTTTATTTCTACCTGTGAGTCTGATGACACTGTGCCAATTAAAGTATTTATTATCATGTTCATGCTACAATATACTTGTGTTATTTATTATTTTCATCGCTGTGCTATTGTATTTGTATCACTGTTGTATGGTACTCAGAGCCTCCTGGCTCAGGTGTTAAATAAAGAAAAGTACTACTACTATCCACAACAGAAGGCATCCACAGCCCCTAACCAGCACGGTCTGTGAATGAAGTATTAACAACCCCTCAGGCTACCATTTCTGTTTATTGTGGAACACCTGTTCTAACTTGAATAAGCATGTCCTTGATTAATAATGTAGATATATCTAGAAAAAATGGATTTGTTCACCATTATAGAAGGTACTGCTTACAAAGACTCTGCCAGCCTGTTTACCTTAGTTCATGGAGTCATCTTCTCTCTCATGTCTCAGGGCAATGTGGAAAGGGGTAGAAGGGTGAATGTTTTGTTGTGCCCATACTAACGTATATGAATGTGTCCAGAAATATTTTGACTTTATTTTGTGTTTTACCTTGGACAGCTGTGTGCAACTTCAAAAGACTCTGGTCTAGGCAGAAACAAGATTTTTTTCCCTCAAGAGTTTAGATTTAGAAGCAGACTAAACATATTGGTCCTTTTGGGTGACGAATTTTCAGATCCTGTAGAATGTTATCATGCTTCCCTTGCTAACACAGACTTGAAACCACTAGATTCTTTTGAACTGCATCAAATTAGCATGTTGATTTGCCTTCATTAGATTATAATTTAGCCCTTATAAGACTGAGACAATTAACCCATGACTCAGTTTTCATAGCTAATAAGTATTAAGAATCTGGAGGACATATTAATGCATTTCCAGATAATCTGGAGTAGAGCCATCTAGCTGCCATTCTTGCTCATGGTACCCACAAACTCAAGTGGAGAACTCATTAAGGTGACTTTAAATGGCCAAGGAGGCAGGTGACTTATATTAAATTTAAGCAAGCTAAGTACAAAGCTTCCACCTCTGCAAAACTATTTTTGTGACCTTGATTAAAAGCTTTAGTTTGTACTTTGTACTGCAGATTATCACCTTTCATACTTTCTGCAAACTTTAATTTGTGTAAATTTAAGAGTTGGATGCATCAAGTCTGCAGTACGTTATACTAGTTACTGAACATTGAGTGCGATTAGAGGCCAACTGTTACCCACTTTTGTGCTGTAATTTTAGTACATTCTGACACAGATTTCTGTACCTTTCAGCTTATTGATCATGAAGATTTTTTGCAAGCTAATCTTGAAGGGGATTTAATTGCCACTTGGTTTAACCTACTCCATAGAGCCTATTTAAAAAAAAGTGTTTTAGTTATTCTAAGCGGTGACAGAGTAGGCTGGAGTTCAATATTTCCTTTAGGCCTTTTAGATGGCATCTGTGGTTCCTTTTCTAAATAACCTTCACCTGATAGTCCAGTCTCCCTGTTCTATGTAATTTCTGAATTACTTGAGTACACCTCTGTCAACCGTGTTTTGCATATGTATCTTATGCTATATTACATTATAATAATTTGTATGCTACAGATTTGATGCTACATCAGATTTAATTTAATAGTCTATTTGTATAAACCTCCACCATCTAGAATTCATTTTATATTGGTTGCAATAAATATAGAAATCTTTTATTTATTTTATTTTAGTCTTTGGTAACTGGGTAAGGCCCACAAAGCATAAGTGCCTGTTTTCATGGGTGACCTGGGAGCACTGGGTGGTTAAGTAACTTGTTCAGAGTCACACAGTATGCAAGTGGAAGTGGGGAATCAAACCCATGTCTGCTGGATGTACCAGCTCATTCACAGATCTTTACTCTAACCTCTAAGCTATACTGCCAGCCCTATGGAACAGGAAAATATGGAAGGGCTGTTGTATGTTATGGGTATTTTACACAGCTGAGGTGTGTGATATAATATAAATCATGAGTGCAAAGCACAAGTGATTTGTGATGGTATCACACACAACAAGGTGTGTAAAAAATTAATATTAATAATGTTAACATGCCATAGTTTATTTTATATGATTGCTGGTTTGGGTTACACAGACAAACTCTATCTCAAGGGTTTCCTTAGCTGTAAAAAGACTGAAAATACATGTAAACTTACAACTAAATTTCTTTTCTGGTGCCACTGTTCACGAGGTCTGTGGTGAATGTATGTGAACACCTTTTAGGAAGCCGGACAATTGGGAGTGAGCAAGGCACAAAACTGCAGTTTCTTGATGAGTTTTCAAAGTGCATAAGAAACATTGATTTTCACCCCAGAATGTGACTGATTGACAGGAATACTAACATAACCAGTCATATATTATGGTAAAAAATTATTATGGCATTTAAAAGTGGTGGCAGACTCGTTATTAAACAGGTGCACTGGCAGAGATGAGGCAAAGTTGGAAAACTTTATTTCGTGAAAAATTTTGCTAAATTTTTGCGGATGCAAAATAATAGTGAAACATTTCACCAACACAATGGCAAAATTTCACCATTCAAGGGTGAAACTCCATCATTTTCAGAAAAATTTCATATTTTGCAGGTGGAATTTCGCAGTTTTGCACCAAAAATATTTTGCATAATGGCCAAATTCTACAAATGTTTCCATGTGGCAAAATTGCCGATTTTGCAGCATAACGCATGTGAAATTTTACTTTGCCCCATCTCAACTCACCAGTAATTATAAATAATTAAATCACAAACAATTTTTTACTTACTTTTGAAACTGCCAAAACATTATTAATCTGATATCAAGTAGGACGTTGTCATACTAGTTGCTGGTGATGCTTGCCACTGCTGTGTTCTGGCAATAAATTATTTGCTTTGAACTGTTGTTTTCTGTTAGCTTAGGATCATTTAGAGTTTGGCGTTTAATAAGTTTAGTTTTATGCACTTTGTGCTCTGTCTTGGCTTACTCCTGACATTTAATTACTACACATACACTCTTCTGACCTTGCTATGACTGCCACTGGTGGTTTGCTGCATTTTATTGATCAATTTCAGTTTGCTGATCCAGCAGACCACTTAAGTTTGCTCATGACACTAAGCTGGCCAGGGTGGTGGGCTCACCAGAACAAGACAGACAGCAGTTCATTCAGACTCCTGGAGGTTTACATTCAGTTGAGCCAAATAAAATGCTACAGATGGGGAGGAGAAACAGATGTAGGACCTACATTCTATGTGATGTTCCTCCTTATGTAGCAGACAAAGAAAATGACCTGAGGGTCATATAAACAAGCAGTTAAGGATGGCAAGCAATGCATAACGCTGCTGTCAAGAGGCAGGAAGAATGATGAGGTGCATTAAAGGGAAAGGTGAGCAGCAGAGCAAGAAAAGTAGTGATACCACCTACAAAGCCCTGTCAGGTGTGTAGTTCTGGGCTCCTTGTTATAAAAAGATAAGGCAGTAGATGGGGATACAACACAGGGTCACAAGAATGATCATGGATATAGAGCAATAGCTATGATGAGAGACAGTAGACCCATAACATATTTACACTACCTGATGAAGCCCTGATGGTCAAAGCACCAGGGCTTCAGTAAACAACCTGTTTGTTGTTTTGATCACTCAATAAATGTGGTTACTGTCTGCATATATTGTGACTTGATCATGAATTCTTTACATGTCCCTTGAGTGCTGCCTCTTGTGTGAGTACTTTAGTATTTTGGATTGGCTGCCCATGGCTGCAATGGCTCATTTTCCTAGATGTGCAGATTTCCTTGATTGTGCCATACCTATAATATTATTTACCCTGGTGAATAGGATGGTGAGGAGGTCCACAGTCTCATTCTTCTGAATTCTGGAGGGTACTAACAAGGCTGAGCAGAAGAAAGTTTTTTATCTGGTGTGCTATAGCAGGACATAGGGACATTTCCTGAAGCTCAAAGGTAGTATGTTCAGGGCCAATGTTAGGAAGCATTTATTCTACCAGAGGGTGGTGAACCCATGGAGCAGTCTATCAGCAGAAGTAGTGGACAGAAGGGCAGTACAGGCTTGCGAAGTAAACCTTGACAAATGTCTCCTTATTAAGGGAATCACAGGGTACACATGGTAGTAGGATGAAAGGGAAATTTATAAACTAGTGTATCTTTACACAGCATACTTGTGGTCTCCAGTTTATGAAGCAGGGGCGCAGACATGATGGACCTAAAGTCCCTTCCAACCCTAAAATCCTATGTCACCATCAGCTACTGCAGCTGGTTTCTGAGGCGTAAAAGAGACATGGTCCAACAGTGTAATGAAAATGAACTTAATTTTGATATATTGGATGGATAAAGGATCTGGCTTCATGGAATAGTACTAGTCTGATGATCCACTTTGTTATCATGACATGCAGTGTACTCCTGTTATGCCACCTATTGTATGGGGGTTGTGTATAAATTGCCACGGTAATCTGAGGGGCTGGTCTTTGGTGTTAGTGCTGATCTGTGTCCTGCTGAATGGCTGGGCAAGAAGATCAGAGGTCTAGCAATTCAGAAGCCCTCCCGAAAACCTCCACTGATCAGTCTTCCTTTTCTGTCTGCTTTCCTGGTCTCTGTAATGAGATTCCTCTCTCTATTTGTCTCTAATTTTCCTTCTCAGGCAACTTCTGTCTGCTCATCTGTGCCAACCCTGTTGCTACAGTTAACTACTCATCACCACTTTGCATTACCTTCCACTGGCCACCACTGCATCCCACACTGTTCCATTACCTCATTGAATTCTTGCCGTTCACACTGTAAATGTTTGCAAATTTGTACTTCTACTTTAATGTTTCTACTTCTTAAATGACATAATGATTTTCACCATTAACATTGTAATATGTTGTACCTTGCACTGTCTGATTTTCTGGATTATTATTACACTACACATGTCAATTTTAAGTAAATGTAAAATCCTGCAAGTGTGTAAATGTTGTACCTTATGCTACATGATACAGTATTTAGTGTTGTACATTGCACTTGTCACATTTATTTATTAATTTTTATGATTTATTTACTTATTTTCTTGTTGACCGGAAAGGGCGTGAGGAAGTCTGCATATTTTCAGGGGGTGGGGAGGGAGTGTGGATTTTTGTATGGTAATTTGTTTTTGCCACTTTTTGTTTATTATATTTCTTATCAATTTGTATCCCCACACCTCTGAAAATTGCTCAATGCAGCACTACCTTCTGCAAACCTCAATAAATCTGATATTAAATTGTCTTGATTTCAAGTACAAAACAACTTGCAGATCTGAAAATTTCTGATGAAATCCATTAAATATTGGTTTATACTGGTAAGATTTCAAAAAGGGTTACTGTATGAATTTCTAGCCTCCGTCATCTCTCTTCTGCAGCCTGTATGGACTTTTGTTGTGAGACTTACCCATTGCTGATCTCATTATGAGCCTATCATATGAACACTTTATCTAAAACCTGTACTATGTATAGTCTTACATATCAATTCAAGGCTCTACTTTCAGTTTTTAAGGCAGAGGAAGCAATTAGCCCTGTTATCTTTCCAGAGCTTAATTACTTCCCCCATGGCCCATATGGTACTTTGTGCTCATCAATCTCCTTCTCTGATTTCAGGTTTCTCCTACCTGGTTAAATGTTTACCACAGTTCTGATCTGGAGAGACTTGCTACATGTTCTGATTAGCACAGCAGCAGACACCGTTCATGGAGTTAATAGTAAACAAAATCCTTTTAAGTGTGAATAATAAACCTCATTTTAGCATCATGCCCTAGAAAAAACTACTTGAAATGATCAGTGAGGGCAATGTTTTAAATTCACATTTAGTAGCAATATGATCTTTATTATAACCATTAACAGGGAACAGCTGAAGTTTAGACAAATCTGAATCTCATATTTTTGCACTATGTAATGGCACATGCCGTGCTGTTTGTTAATTGATTACATTTAACTTGTTTCATATTGATGGGAAGCAGCCTGACACTCTGTGAAAGGCCCTATAGAAAGAAGTAATAATAATTATGGTTCATTTCCTTCACGCACCTGTAAATCTTTTTATGGAAAATATACCACAAGTGATACGATGTAAATGTGCCTGTGTCTGCAGTGGGAGGGGCTATTCCTTTATTCTGCTTATCAGTAATGTTTGCTTTCTACAACTCTGAGCAGCTGCAAACCGACAACCTTGGTGCTGCTCTTATTCAGCTAGGACATACACACACACACACACACACACACACACACACACACACTGACAGAGGAATTGGCTCACACACACACTACACTCCCAAGGCACATGAACAAACTGAAGCACATACATCCACTGACTGAGGCACAGACATGCACATGCAAGAAGTCTGTGCATGTGCAAGCATGTGCACACACACACATTCACACTCTGACTGAGATAAACACATACATAAACGTACGCACCGAATGAGATACAGAGACACACTAACTGAGGCACATACAAACACACGCTGACAAAGGAACACATACATATGGAAAACACTAAAAAAATAAAAGAGAGTGACTGTAACACAGCCATGCATGCATGTTCACTAGCTGAGACACGTGCACATATTCAGTGACTGAGCCAAAGTACACACCACCATGCACTGACTGAGAAATGTGTTCACATAAGTACAGAAAATGAAATGCTGGCTGTGGCACAGGCACACACTCGATATACTGTGAGATGTGGTCACCAAAAACATGCACACCAAAATACATTCACTGAGGTGCGCGCACACACACACACACACACACACACACACACACACACACTCACTATCTAGCTAAGCCACATGCACACAACACTAATACTGCATGCTCACACTGAGTGAAGTACATGCACATGGCTCTGGCAGAAATCCTGTAATAAAACACACTGACTGAAAACCTTTGTATATCTGCACAAGATCTCATACCCACAGACATACAGGTACACACATATACTGCATACAAACATGCATTTGTATCTTGAGAAAACGTTTCATTTATTCCCAAACACAGATCCCAGGTCAGACCCCATCTAGAATAAAGTGTTCAGTACAGTTCTGACTCTCATAGCTGAGGAAAGATATTATCAGTATCAAGAGGTAGCAGAGGAGACCAACCAAAGTTGTTGAAGTCTTGGATAATGGGCTATGAAGAATGGCTAATAAAGGGAAAAAGGAGACTCAGGGGTGACATGGTTACAATATTTAAATATCTGAGTGGGATGATGGCAGGCCAAAAGCAGTTCAGTAGGGTGCATAAGGATGAGAGGACAAGGCCATTTAATAACATTGAAAGGAGGAAAATTCTTGGGAAAAAACTGGAAGAACTACTTCACAGAATAAGTAGTGGACTTCTGGGACAGACTTCTAGAGCAAGTGGTGTTAATCAATGCTGTTTCTACTTTCAAACTTATTGTAAACTAGTTAAGTACCTTGAAGAATAAGGGGTGATAGGGTGTTCCCACGAGGTTAGTGGAATTAATAACTCAATGGGCTGGAGACTATTTTTTTCAAAATATGTATGAGTGCACAGTAAATGTAGATTTACTATTTGAAATTGTCTACAGATGCCTATAATACTTAAAGTTGGGATTACCTAAATGAGAACAGTATTAAACATTTTCTTTCCCAAATACTTAGAGGAGTAGTATTGTCAAAATCTGTAAAACATATGTTGTGCAGAGGGTTTGATTTGTGTGTTGAGTCCTGGTGTGTCCTTCCCTTTGTCTACTGTTAGAAGTTTTTCTAAATTTGCCTACTAGTTTTATGGCCTCTGGTGATCTCCATGTTAGAATGGTTTATTGCTCTTCTTTTCCTACAATGCCACTCGTCTTATATGACAGTGATGCATCCGGGATCACCGATGCATTGAGGAAAATATTGCAGCCATAATCTGAAGACTGAAGTCTGGGCCAGATATTCAAACTTTGCCTGCTAGGCAAAGTAACTGCACCTGTTTGCCTGGGTTTGCACTGATGCACAATATTCAAAGAGGACTTTTTTGTGCACTAACAAGGGTGGCGCACACAAAAACAATGTATGCGGTGTGTAAGGGGACAGGAATACTGGTGCAGTGTGATAGTCAGTGCATTTGCAATATGCAAAGGGGTTAGTGCAGGAAACTTTGCACATCGTAAATACCACTGATCAAAAGTCTGATTATTTCAGGCAACCCTAGTGACTGCTGGAGCAGTTGCAGTCAACAGCCAAGTTGGCAGTTAAGGAGCACACCTGCCCCTGGCATCGAGTAGCACCTCCATATCTTGATCCCCATCTGCATGACATGTAAAGATGTTCTTGGTGTCCAGTAGTCTCCTGCCTTCTGTTCACCATCTGTTGAAGAGTACTGGTTTTCCCTGGTGTCCAGTGGTGCCTCTGTTCTCCAATCACTGGCCTTAGTTTCATAAAATACCTCCCTGGCATCTAGTGGCACCCCCACACTGATCCCTGCCCTAAAGAAATGCACTAATTCCCTGATGTGTAGTGGCCCCATGCACCATGGGCACTGATCATGCCTCCCTGCCAGTGCCCCTTACCTGAAGGGCCTGTGTCACAGGAGGCCATACACTGACTAGCATAGCCTACATCTCAGCCTCCTGGCCAGCCACCATATAGACAGATAAAAGTATGTATTCAAAGTAAAGTACAGGTGCACACCCTCTGTATTGTACAGGGAGCATGGTCCATGTACTGTACAAGCAGCACATGGCCTGTGTACTGCATAGCATTTTGTCAGTACAAAATCCATAATTTTGATCATCTTGATTGTCCTAATTTTCAGATGGTCAACATTCATTTTCATAACAGATTCAGAAGTTGAAACAAAATCAACCATACAGATTGTAAGACTTCCTTTCATTTTCAGAAGAAAGAAGAGGGTCTTATTTCTATTTCCTAAGTTGTAATTCTGAATGAGAGAAATCCTCCTTTTCTGTCTTAGGTTTACATAAAATGAGTATTCTAGCATGTAATGATGGATACTCTAAGTATCACTGGACTATGAGGACACGCATACAGTTCCCGTTTCTGCCCAAATACTGGGTCTTCACTCTAATATGGCTAAAGGCAAAGAATCGTGTTTCAAACCAGAAAGATTGTGCCTCATTTTGATGGACATAAGCGTGGCATTCATGAAATAGCTGTTGGTTTGCTAGAACACGGTGACATTTTAGAATGTACCACTAGAGCAAAATCTGTCAGAGTAAAAGCATCCATGAATCTAACTCAAATACTACTGGCTAAAACCTCTTACAGGGAAGAGGTGTAGTTTCCTGGAAGACCCAAGATTCAAGCATTCTCATACTGAAAAGTTGTTTGTCCACCCATTCAAACCTGAAGAGGTCATAATATCTAAGGAACTGTAAGCTTTTCCACTCTGAACTTTGGTACTCTATGGCCTTTCTGTGAAACAACTGTACTCAGTAACTCATACTTCTAACCAGAATGGGGCCAGAAGCAGACTATCAACTCCCCACACTCCTTACTCTTGAAATGATTCCTAGTTTTCAACAAATTCTAGCCAGAGCTGATAGGGCTGTGATGAGTTGCCAAGTGACAAAGTTACACATATGCATAGAAATTACTGAATACAAAATCACACATGCTCCCACAATGCAAAACATCATGGGCTGCATAAATCACCACAGAATATTACGCTAGTTCAACTTTAAGCAATGCATGGTGCCAAAAGGCCTCTCACACAGTTTGCTACTCAGTCCCTAAAGGTGATTTCATGATCGCTGTAATGTGTGAGAGGCCTTTCAGCACCATGCATTTCTGCTTAAAGGTGAACCTGCATAATATTCAGTGGTGATTTGCATATGCAGCCTATGATGCTTTGCATTGTGGGTGCATGTGTGTTTGTATTTCTTTGAAACTTGGCTTCCGGCCAAATGCCCTTTGGGTAACCATTGCCTCAATGCTTGCACACGAGGTTCTTTATCTTTGAAATTACTGAATGCCCAGGTGTAACTTGACCACTTTTGGAGGTGTTGCACCAAATTTTCAATATGGCCATTTTGGGACCCCACCTCATGAAGAGTGTCAGTGTCATTTTGTTCACTTGTCCCTAAAGGAGATTTGCAATTTTCCAGAGCAACTGTGCCATTCTGTGCCACAGGCACTAAAACACATTTCGGGCAGGATGTGAAAATGACAGCTGTACTATTAAAAGGAGTTGTGCAAAATGGCAATGTTGAAAGTCTGAGAGAAAATATTAAAATTGGGGAAGCTAGAGTGTGCATAGAAACTGTGCATGTTTTGAAATGTTTCAACAAATTTGCAACATGGGCTTTTGGGACCCCACCTCATGAACAGTGGCACTGTTTTGTTAAATCAGTCCTGAAAGGTGATTCCATTGCAGCGATCATGAAATCATCTTTCAGATGTTGGAAGGGGGAATCCCCATCTGGTAGCGCCTACTTGGGTTTTTGCTCCAAAATGTAGCACCTTACATTTCTTGGCATTGAACCCCAGCTGCCAAGTGTCTGACTAGTCCTCAATATTGCCAGATCCTCTTTCAACCCCTTCCACCCTCCAAGTCATCCACTACTGCTCCCACCATGGTGTCATCTGCAAACAGACTGATCTTGCTCTTGATGCCCATTGAGATGTCTGCTATAAAACCCATAAAACACCGGCCCCAGTACAGAGCCCTGCGGCACTCTGTTTATCACTGCTCTGGGTGATGAGAGCTCCCATCCCACCACCACACTCTGCTGTCTCCCTTGCAGCCAGTTGACTATCCATCCCACCATCTTCACCCCCACCTGTGTCTTCTAGCTTACTACCTAGCCTCCCATGTGGCACCAGATTGAGTGCTTTACTGAAGCCCAGGTACAGGACATCCACTGTATGGCCCCTGTCTAATTGCATAGTTACCCAGACATAGTACTCCACTAGGTTGGTCTGGCAGGATCTGCCCAAGACAAAACCATGCTGCCTGCTGTCCTGCAGCCTATTAGCCTCTAGGAGGAAACCAGCCTCTCCTTCAGGATCATCTCCATCAGCTTTCCCATGATGGATGTGAGGCTTACTGGTCTGTAGTTCCTGGCTCATCTTTGGGACCACTCTTGTGGAGGGGCACCACGTCGCCATCCTCCAGTCTTGCAGAACACTCCCTGACTCCAGGAATGCATTAAACAGGTCTGCCTCCCAGGTTCAGGAATAGATCCGAGTCATCGGAGGGCTGGCTGGGGAGAAGGATAGAGCGTCCTGAGGACTGCTCTCTTTTTCTGGGGGAAGGGTTCGAGTAGGTCCGAAATAAATAAATTAGGGTAATAAGAAATGCAAAATCACCCATGCCCTTATAATGCAAAGCATCATGAGATGTATATGCAAATCGCCATGAACATTTAGGCTGGTTCTGCTTTAAGCAGGAATATATGATGCCAAAGGGCCTCTTGCATAATCTGTAAAGGGTGAGAACAGAAGACACAGACATAAGTTTCATCCTACAAAGGACTCACCAGTGTACCTTGTCTGTATCTCATCCCAGAGGAAAATGAACAGGCGCTAATGTGGTTTTATGGATTTGTGTTATGGTGGGCTCAAATAAGAAAAGCAAGCTAAAATGACAAAGAACATCAGCACCAAAGCACTAAGGCAAGGGTTTCCAAAATTTAACTTATTTAATGTAACTTAAATTAGGTATTTAAGCAATAAACCACAAGGGTGTATGGGTTATGGGAGGATTTACCACTGCTGGTGTCAATGCACACGAGACCGAGGTCGAGTGGTTAAATCTCACCAGCCATCATAAATCCCCATAACCCACACCCCTGAGTGGATTATTGCACTATACCATGGTGCCTTTTTTAGGACACAAGAAAATAAAATACAACATGCTTTTTGTGTTTTATTTTATTTTTATTACACTTGTTACTCCGCCAGAAAAAGCAGTCCTTGGCTGTTAGGGTTGTCATTGGTTGCCAGGGCTGCTGCCATGGCTGTAGATTTGGCTTAACAGAGGACTTCAGACAGGTCATCGCTGGAGTGTGGAGAGACGGAGAGAGAGGTCTGGTAGAAGAGCAACATACAGCACACACTGCAACATTTTTTTTCAGTTTGGAGAGAGAGAGAGTTGTGGTAGAAAAGCAATGTGTAGCACACCCTTACTACATTTTTTTTTGTTTGAGTGTCCGATAATGAGGATTGACACATGAAGAGCAGGACTGTACTAGAGAGACAGCGGGAATATACAGGAGATGTTGTTTCCATTGTGGAGATGTAACTGGGGATTTGTTTTCTGCTTTTTTTTGCTGTCCGAAAGAGAGGATTTAGGTATGGTTTCAGCCGATGGGACCAGAGGGCTGGACAAGAGAACCTGAGTTACTACAGTTGTGTTGTTTTGTGCAGCCATTACACTTTCAGTTGTATTTTGAAGGTTGCGGAAGATTTCATCTACTTCTGCATTGTCAATAAGCTCAAAAGATGTGTATTTCTTTTTTTCTCCGCTTAGCGGAATTTTTAAATGCAGTTACTGGAGGTAACATGGCAGCTGTCTGTGCTCGGTTCAGGTATTGGAGTGATTCACTGTTAGGGTGGCACACCACTGTGGCAGGCTGACACCTTTGCCATTGATTATCAGAGGATTTACAATGGAGTAAGGTGCCAGCCTGATGATTTGATTGGTTGTTTATTTATGTCCACGGTATAATTATGTTTTTAAGGAAGTACATAGATACATAGAATGTGATGGCAGAAGGAGACCTCAAGGTCCCTCTAGTCTGCCCAGGGTTTGTAGTTTGCTACTCCACTCCTGGTTAACTGGTCTGGGTAATGATGCCCTACATCTGTCCCATGCTTGGTTGAAGCCTCCTATAGTTTTAGCCTCGACCATCCGGGGCAGGCTATTCCAGGTGTCCACCACCCTCTCTGTGAAAACAACTTCCTGATGTTTGTCCTAAACTTGCCCCTGCATAGTCTCTGGACATGCCCTCACATTCTGCTGTCTATCTTGAACTGGAAAAGTTCATTTGCCTGAGTCTTGTTTATACCATTGATGTATTTGAAAGTCTCTATCATATCCCTCTTCTTCTGTTCCAGGAGTACATGTTTAGCTCCCACAGTCTCTCCTCATATGGCTTCTGGTGCAACCCTTGAATCATCTTTGTTGCCCTTCTCTGTACCGTTTCCAACCTGTCTATGTCCTTTCTTAGATGTGGTCTCTAAAAATGTACCCCGTACTCCAGGTGGGGCCTGACTAGTGCCCTGTACAGTGGCAAAACAACTTCCCTTCTTCTACTAGTGATCCCTCCGATGCAACCCAGCATGCCCCCTGCTTTTAAGCTTGCCTTTTCACACTGTCTACCCGCCTTTGGGTCATCTGTTATTATGGTCCCAGATCGTGTTCTTCACTAGTTTTTGTTAGTGACTGTCTACGTGGCAGCAACCATCATACAAACTGTATCTCAAGTCAAAGATTTAGATATGGTTAATGCAGGGATTGAGTGTAGACAAACACTGCAGTCATTAGGCGTTCAACAACATCTTCACATAGCCATTATGGGCCTCTTGCATTCTGTATATGCAGAATGGGATACAGAGCATGCAGCCTGCCACTGAATACATACAGTGCTGCAGGATTCAATATTTATGCTGATTTTCTTTTAAAACAATCAATTTTGTTATAGCGACTAGTTGTCTTCCACTCTTTGTTTATCAAAAAGTCCTCTGTGCTTTATATTTTGTCATTGTTGACATCAATGATATTCCAGTGTGCATTTTGCTGCAGAAGTGAATCATACATGCCACATAAATGAGCAAAACAATCAGCCCATTGCTGCAGAAGAAGTGCTACTACTCATGATGTCAATAACCCTCATTCTGGAATAAGCATAGTCCGTCAGAGGCCAGTCAGGTGAGAAAGGACCCAGTGTCCCAGGAACTGCTCCTTCCACCAATTGGGGAGATAGGGAGCGGGAGCAGCATTGACTGCCACTTGGTAGAGGTGAGTAGGAGCACAACTGGTCACTCAAAAATAGGAGGTGCCTGGCATACAGCATGCCTTAGCATACATGCACAACTAGATCATTGCCCCAGCGGAGAAAAATAGAGGATGGAGGAAGATGCCAGTCCATCTCATGGCTGCATCTCCTGCATGCTCTCATATGACCGACATGGCAGGCCACTTGTCACTATGTGGTCCTGTGTAAGAGGTTCATAAGAAGGTTGGTGACAGGGCTGGGGGTCATCACTCAGAACCAGATTAAGAAAGTGCTTGATAACAAAAAAAATGAAATTGAAGTTTAGGAGCCCTGCTGCTTGCATTAGGACTGAAATGACACAGAAAACTAAGGACCCTATTTACTGAGGAAGGTTATGTTGGTTAACATGCTGAAGGAAATTCACTGGAAATGTATTATCTGCTCTTTAAAGAAATCTAGTTACCAGTCAGAAAATTACAGTTGGTGCCAGCAGTTCCCTATTACCCAACAGTCCAACATTCCACAATAACATAGAATAACATAGAATTATAACTGTATGTGCACTGATTCAGTGCTAGCTCTGCAAACTTCCCTTGATTTTCCCCAATTAAGCTTTCACTCTGTACACTGCCTTGAACTGAGTTTGTAAAAAGTTTACTGGCTTTGTTAATATATATATATTTTTATCCTATTTAAGGCTGTACTGGGTTTACATACTTACTGCTATGGACTTAGAAAATTCAGTGAATTGTAAAATCTGTTAGCCTCTGTCTTGATCCTAAGGCTCCTGCCCTTGCTTTCATTCTTAATCATCTTCATTTGTCCCCTGTCCTCCTTTGTCTCTGTTCTGTCCTCCTGCCCTCCCCATCAGTCTGTTCTTTTGTGCTTGTTTTGGATTCCGAGTTAGCCGCACTTGCCTCTGTCTGAGACCACCCCTGACTTGTCTTTCAAGTTGGTGCTCAGCTCTCTTTGTGTGTCTCTGTTTTAGACACCCCCTCCATCTGCTTCTATTTAATCTGCTGTCTCCTTCCTTACAAGTGCCACTTGCCCCATGATCTGGGTCATGATCCAGCCATAGCACCTCCTCCAGTTGCAGGGGCCTGATCCACCACCCCCAAAGAGATAGATAAGCTCTGATGCTTGCAAAGTTGCCACGATTTCTCTGGGCTGTGTGAACACTGAACCAGATCATCACTTGCAATTTGCTGTTTTCAATTTCAGCGCCTTCTTAGGGTAGCGCTATTGGTTCCATGCCTGTGTAGAGCTCCTGATTAGCTGATCTCACTCACCTGAGACATGAGCACCTGAGATGTGTTGTTTAATGTAAGCCTGCATCTCTGTACTCTGCTTCTAATTTATGTATTTTAATTTAGCCTGTTCTGCTCGGCCTGTGTAAAGTAACTACCATTCCCCGCTGCAGTTTCTCTCCAACTGTATGTACTGATTCAGTGCCAACTCTGCAAACTTCCTTGATTTTCATCCACCCACCCCGTCCCCTCCTAGGCCTCCTTTAAATGCACACAGTCTCCGCCCTCCTATCTGATGTTTCAATTTATTGGTTACTTACTGTCAACAACTGCAATTCCTCCCATCCCCTTTTGCAACTAAGCCTTCTAGCAGCTTTATCTCGTTCTGTCTTGCTGAGGCATACCATTTTGGTACTTTAGGTTTGTTTATTGCTGACTAGCATATCCTGTCTTGATAAGGCAGTTGATTTAGGTCAGATGATCTCTCTAGTACTTAGTCTGCTCCAGAGTAGTAGCTAAGAATTTGCTTCAAAGCTCTCTGCCCTAGAACTACTCTATAGTCAGGTGAACTCTTTTCTTATTAGCCTGACTAGGAGCTGTATAGGATTGCTGCCTCAGGCTCCACTGCCTATAGTAGTATTCTACAGGGATTAAGAAATTCTCCTCATTGAGAATCCCTTCTCTTGCCCACACTTGTAGTGCCCATTGGGTGATAGTTTTATAATGAGGGCATATTACCTGCTTCTATGCTTGTCTCTCTCATGTTACATGTATTGGACCATAACGTGAATCAAAAATAACTCCTAGAGTGGAGAATGGCTCTCTTTTACATTGTCCGACGGGACTTTTCCTATCAAGTAGAAGAACTTGTATGTGCTCTAACTCCCCAAGCCTGCTTCTGGTCCTTCACGTGCACGGCATACAGGAACTCTCCTACAGCCTGCCCACAGGGCTACACCACCTTCTGTATACTCCCCTACTCCCATTGACTCTCTCGGTCAGGGTATTGTGTATGCAGCATCAGGAAAACTGGGAACTAGCTTCAGAACTCCCTATACTGCCACCAGACAAATCATGTAACCAAAAGAAGACCCAGCCACCCACACTTCTCCTAGGACTCTGCAGGAAACTCTTGTTCCTGCTTTTACTATGCTCAGGAAATGTTGAGCTTAATCCAGGCCATCTGGCACCCATGGAATCCCCAGCAGAGCTACAAAGCCTCAAGGGGCTTACATTCTTGCATGTTAATGTATGTAGCCTATTAAAAAATCGCTTAGTTCAGGCCTGGGTATGTCATACTGCTCCAGATGTTCTGGTGATTATAGAGTCCTGGCTCCAACCAGTGATCAGTAACAACAGAGTTAACATCCCCTTCTACTCTTTGTTCAGAGCTGACAAGCAAACCAGAGGTGGTAGGGTAGCTATTTACATCAAGGATAAATTCCCTTCCTCCATTATTGACTCAACCTCTGTCCCAAAAGAATTCAAAAGCTTGTCATTAAAGATTGAAATTGCCACGGTGTCTCATTATGTATAATAGGATGCTACAGACCCCCATCAGCTGGACTACAATTGTTAAAACATCTCGAAAACATCCTGGGTTCAGCATCTTCAGAGTGTATCATACTAGGGGACTTCAACAGACTAGCTCTCCAGTTCATCCACCCACTTAAAATGTTCTGTGATTCACTTGCGTTGTCACAGCTAATAAACAAATCTACTCATCCTAACAAGCTCAACCTAATAACAGTACTCTAACAAATCCCATTTATTCTCCCATGCTGGCATCTTTTCTCTGATATTAGTGACCATTGCTTCATCGATGTGTAAGATCCACTCTTAAATCCACAACTATACCAAAATTCTCCTTTAAAAGGTGCATATACAACTTTGATCTCCATGGGTATATATAGACCTAAGATACTCCATGCGATGGCAGAACTACTATCTAGCCAAGTCCCTGATTACGGCTTATGATATTTTCTCAGAAATTGTGCTAGGGGCTCTCAACAAGTATGCTCCCATAGTAAAAGTTTGTGCCAGCAACAAATCTTGTTGGTGGTTTACAGAAGACCTGAAAGATACTTTGTGGAGTAGGAATGTACTCTGGAGAGAACTGCTAGGAAAACTAATTTAATAAATAACTGGAATTCTTTCCGGAGGGCAAGGAACCTCTGCACCAAAATGGTCAGAGAAGCCAAAGCTAATTTCTACCTCTCTCAGCTGGAGAGCTCCTGAAGAAATGCCTCCAAATTCTGGAAGACTATCAAAGACATTGAAGGTCACACCACTGTAAATTCCCTACCTACTAAATTATTGGTGACAATACTGTCATCTCCGATGAGCCGTCTATCCTCGATGCTCTCAATAATCATTTTGCCACTGCAGGGCTACACTTTGACTCCTCTCCCATGAATATCCTCCGCCAACAACTTAAATTGGATACACAAGAAAAACCCATACCAGTCTATCCTTCTCTCAGCAGCCTACTTCCCTGAAAGAAGTTGAAGATCTTCTCCTTCAGCTGGACACTAGGAAAAGTGCTGAGGCTGACCTCAGTGACCCGTACTTCTTAAAGGTCAGCTACTGTGTCCTTGCAGTCCCAATTACTCATCTCTTCAACTTATTCTTGTCCCAGGGTGACCTACCGCCCATTTGGAAAAATGCACTTGTGGTCCCTTTATTTAAGTCAGGAGATCCTAGTGACCTCAATAACTACAGGCCAATCTCCCTACTTCCAATCCTGTCAAAGGTGCTGGAGAAAACAGTGAACTCTCAGCTTGAGTACCTGGAATCAGAAAAATTGCTCAATCCGTTACAATCTGGTTTTAGAGCACAGCACAGTACAATCTCTGCTCTAGCCAAGGTGACAAATGACTGGCAGCTTGAATTAGACAAAAAAAAAAAACTTTGTCTGCACAGTTTTCTTGGACCTAAGCAAGGTGTTGATACCATTGATCACAGACTGCTTCTGTGGTCCCTTCAGAACATTGGTTTGGATTACCTATCCCTTAAATGGTTCTCCAACTACCTCTCAGACGACTTCAACAAGTAAAGGCAGAAGGAAGTTTCTCCACCAAAACCCTATTGAGGTGTACATGAGGTTCCATTCTTGGTCCTTGCTCTTCACCATTTATATTAACAACGTAGATGCCCCCATCAAAGAAGCACAAATACACCTATTCACGGATGATACGGTACTCTATGCTAGTAGTCCACACCTGAAGCAGCCTGTAAAGCCCTTCAAAATGAATTTAATCTGCTGCAACATCAGCTTATAAACCAGAAACTGCTCTTAAATGCAAAAAAAAACCCAAAGCAATGTTACTCTGCCCTTCAAAATGCACAATAAATCCTGCAATTGCTGGGACACTCCTGCAGATCACTACCATTCTAGATGAACAGTTGGACTACGTACCAAAGTTCAAGTACCTGGGGTCTGGTTAGACCATAGACTTACTTTCATAGATCACTTAGAAGAACTGGCAAAGAAACTTCGACAAAGACTTTATCTGTTCTTTAGGATTAATGATCTCCTCACAAGAGATGCTAAACTGAAACTGGTTCAAACTACCTTTCTTTCCCTATTGGATTACACAGACTTTCTATATAGTCAGGGGCCTGCAGGTACCCTAGCCAAACTTAATACGCTTTATCACAGAGCCATAAGATTTATCACGGGTCTTCCATACTCAAGCCCACCACTGTGCATTGTACATGGCAGTGGGATGGTCATCCCTTGCTTACAGACAGCAAATGCTGCAGTTTGGGCATACAAGCTATCTCAAACAAACTGCCCCAATATATCTCTGTCTGTTTACCTTTGTTCATTCTGGGGAAGTATGCCCTGAGAAGCACCTCATATATCTACCTTTATGTTTACAAAGCAAAATCTCGCATTGGCAGAGCAGCCATCAGCTTTGTGCTCCCTCAACTGTGGAACAAGCTGCAAAAACTTTGAAATTAACTCACCCCATCAGCCTAGCTGCTTTTAAATCTCTATATCTACATCATAATAAGGAGTCCTGTGCCTGTCTACCCTAAATAGTAACTCCTGTAAGTCCAAGCACACTCTTATTACTACTGTTAAAGACTGATCACATCTATAATCGACTCTTCCCTCTCCCTTTTCTACCTCATATCTGTCCCTTCCACATTCCTTTGACCTGGTTCCAGCTCTAAATTCTCCATACCATATCACTATATATCTTTTATACTAGGTTTTATTTGTGTTCAGTGCATCTGATATGTATATTTCTTTACTTTTATGAAAAATTGTGTCCTATCCAAAACTAGCTGTATCTTCTGTTCCAAACATATACTACTGTCAATGCTACCTGCTGATACATTGTATATACTTATTATTGTATCTCATTTTATTTGTATTATTACTATTTTCTTGTGTGTTGCATCCCATGTACAGTATATTGTCCCTTGTTAACAAACCCAGGTCTACATCGAAAATGAGCTTGCTCAATGGTGATCGCCTTGTTAAATAAATAAATAAATAAATAAATAAATAAAATAAAGACTATAAGCGATTCCATTCTTAGGTCCATCAAACATGATCCATCTTTGCAATCCAGTTTGTCTTGATGTTAGAAATGAACTGAGGCCCTAGTCCTTTGTTTGTGACATCAAAGTCAGCTCCATAGCAACAGAGGGTGATGTCACAACCAGAGGATTATGATCTCAGCTCCATCACTGTGTTAGGAAAACAGACTATAAAGGACAATGGTGATGTCTCAGGCATATATCCTGAACAACTTAACATTCAGTTTTATTTGGAATGTTTGGCAATGTTTGGATCCTCTGGTGCCAGTTGTAATTAGTTTTGCTTATGGCTGGGACCACTCTTTAAAGGAAATAACAAAATGAGTAAGAGAAAAAGACCTGTAATCGGTCAGATTTGATCACATGACTGTGTCTCATTTCAGAACAATAGCACAGATCAGAAATAATTAACTTTCTGAACCTAATTACTCAGTTTTTAAAACAAAAATCAGAGGAACAATTCTATAATCACAATAATGCACTCCAGCATGTGCATTATTTATTTATTATTTATTATATTTTGGTGACGGGTAACCCACTGAGCCCCAGAGACCCCTTTTCAGGGGCGACCCAGGACTACATAGTAAAAGAGAACAATACAGTGAGACAGAGTAATTTCAGGTTACAGTTATGGCAACAACACATTTATAATGGCAATATTGGAACATCATAGTAATGAGCAATGTTATTCTTTCTCACTAGGGTCCTGTCAGGAGCGGAGCAGCAACAGAATTGGCTTTCCCCAGTTGGCCTTAAGCCTTGTGTGGAATGTTTTGATAGAGGCCTCCTGCACCCCAGGAAGTTGGTTCCACAGGGTTTGAGCAAGGACATGCCACCCGCCTTGGTTCTGACCCTGGGATGTCTAGAAAGCACGGCCAGTTGTCTGGAGAGCCAGGAATGGACTTTAGAGTAACTAGTCCAGAGAACGAGGAGGGAGTCGGGGTGAGTAACTTGTAGGCTAGGCTGAGCAGTGGGTACTGGAGGTGGGCATCAAGAGAGGCCAGTTCAGCAAGGATAGGGAGTCACAGTGGTGATCCCTTAGGTTGGCCTGGGCAGCGAATCAAGCTACCTTATTGTAAAGTACCTGGAGCTGGTTCCTCTCCAGCTTCCTAGTACTTGCATGACTGGGTGTGGCATATATGAGTGTCAGGAGGAGGACACAGGTGGCGACAGAGATCCTAGCTTTGGGAACAAGCTGGTCTCTCAGTCGGTAGAGGGTGCCTAGTTTCCCATGTAAGGTTTTGGTGACTAAGTCCACATGGTTTTCAGGACAGACCCTGATCCAGGGTAAGACCAAGGTATTTTAGGGAAGGCACTACTTCTATGCAGGTTGCCTGCCGGAGGTTGTAAGTTGTAGGAGTTGTGTTCTGTTTTGCTCAAGGGATCTAGGGCCAAACAACACAGTCTTAGTTTTGTCTGTGTTGAGGACCATCCTGTTCTCAATGAACCACTGCTCAAGCGACCAGAGGTCATCTTGGAAGGTGGCTAAGGCCTCCCAATTTGGCAGAAGTATGGTAGATGACTGCATCATCTGCTACTGGACAACAGAGCACCCGCCACAGTGGTCAGATAATTCATTAGAAAACAGGGAGAAAAGAGGGGCTGAGTATCAGACCTTTGGGTACCCTCTCTTTTAATGGAAGTGGCCCGATATGGCATCCTTCATTTTATCCTCTCTGTCTGGCCGGTCAAGTAATTCTCAAACCACTTTAGAGCATGGCTATCTAGACCTATGTTGCTCAGCTTCGCTAAAAGAAGATTGTGGTTAACCAGATTGAAGGCCTTGGAAGGTCTACAAAGACCACACTGGTGTGGGTGCCCATGTCCAGGTCTCGTAGTACATCTGTTGTGAATTTGGTCAGTGCAGCATCTGCCTCATGCCCAGTTCTGTAGCCATGTTGGGAGGGTGCTAGAATTTTGTGGACCTCTAGGTGTTCACCGGAGTTGTCCATAGATCAGCTTCTCCTGGAGTTTTGACAGGATGTAGAGCAGGGAGATTGGTCTATAGTTGCCAATAGACTCCTGGCAGCTGCCCTTGTGGATTGGGACAACATGGGCCTGCTTCCACTATTCAGGGACTGCACCCTCCTTCAAAGAGTGGTTGATAAGCCAGGTTAGGGATCTGACAAGGGCGGGGCCCCATCCTTCCAACAACCTGGGGTGAGTCCGTCGAGTCCCCAGAGCCTGAGGTTTTCAGAGTTCTCAGTAATGAATGAACCTCTTTGGGTTTGACTAGTTGTAGATGAAAGGATGGACAGGCAAGATAGTAGGGAGCCCTCGTGCTAGGGTCTGTGTTGAGGGAGGTAGGCAGGCCTTGTACGAGTCAAGGTTAGTGAAGCGATGGTTTAGTGTGGTGGCAATTAATGTATCCTCATGTATTAATTGTCCATTGACCTCTATAGGGCCGGGTTCAAACTTGCCTTTCCCTTTCATCAATTCATTAATATGGGCCCAGAAGAGTCTGGGGTTCCCAAGGTTGTTTTCTGAGGGCTCGTGACATACTCCCTCTTGACTTTTTATGGCCAGTTTACACTTGTTCCTAAGAGTTTTGTTATTCACAAGGTCAGCCAGTTGGGAGGAGTGCTTGAACTTTTTCCAAGCCTTATCATGTTGCATCATCAGGGCCTTTAGTGATGGAGTAATCCATTTGTAGCAGCTCCCCATAGCGCAGAGTTTCTTCATGGGGTGAAGAGGTTAGCTGCCATATTAGCGTCCTCTGGAAGTAGGCCACTGCCTCTTCCAGAGTAGGAAGAGCTTGATCGGGCTCCAATCAAGGCTGCTTAGATAGCCAGTGAATTGGGAGGGAGTGTAGTGGGTGTAGTCCCTTGTGGTCAGGATATGCGGTTGTACTTTGGGCGCCTCATTCTTCCAAATACAAAGATGGGAGAATGATGACTCAAAGCATCCGACAGTATGTCAGCAATCTGGATGTTACAAGGGTTTGCTACGAAGCCCAGTCGAGGTAGAATGATTCCCTGTTTTGTGGTTCAGTCTGGTGGGTTCGAGTTAACCTGAGCAAGGTTTGCATCATGAATCAGGCCAAATAGAGACTGATTGGTATCTTGGGCCCAGTTCAGGTTGAAGTCTCCCAGGATGAGGAGTTCAGAGGAGATGCCTTTGGCTATATCCTTTAAGATTGACTCCAGGGATTGGAGGCATTCTTAGGAGGTTATATATGCACCCAATCGTGAGGTGCTCGCAGAGGCCCAGGGTGATGCGTATGAGATAGATTCACTGTCAGTGCTAGTGTTGCACTGCAGGTTGACCTCAACTGAGTTTAGGGTATCTTTTACATAGATTAGACCCCTCCCTCTTTTATAGGCTCTATCTTTCCTATAGGCATGGTACCCAAGGGCAGTGACCTCGTGTGTGAGGATGTGGGATTTAGCCAGGTCTCTGACACGGCCAAGACATCCGGTTTGTAGAGGTCCAGCCATGCTTGCTCTTCTAGCATCTTAAGTCTCAGGCTGCATGTATTCATGTGCACGATCCACAGGCCCTTCGAGGACAACAACTGTGGGTCCTGCATGGAGGTTATCAGGATGTTGTCAGTGCAGGGTCCAGGGTTCAGTTGTATATCACCTGCCCGGACATGGGGGCTCCTATGAGGCATAGTAAGGCGGGGTTTAGGAACAGATTGATCCCCTTGTGCTTGACCTATTTACATAGAGGATGGTTGAGTACCAAACACCTTTTGGTGAGCTTGAAGGCAGTCAGTAGGGCATGGAACCTGCTTTGGGAGGAATTGATAGCGAGAATATGGAAGGGTGTCAGGCTTCTGAGGTTTGTGCGGGTCAGGACGGCTGAGCCAATGAGCCTGTCCACTCAGAGAAGGGACAGGATATACATTATAGTCAATAGCAATCCACTATTGGGCGTAGTGACAGGTATTCCTAGCTTGACGGACATGTCCGTGTATAATGTGGACCCTAGTGGTGAGAGAGGAGGATGCTCTGGGATCCCAGTCAGCTGTGTACAAAAAAAAAAAAAAAGCACCTAGTAGCTATGCCTGGCTGTCACTTATTCACTTTATATCCCTTGTAAGGAATGGCTCAGAAATGACAGTATTAACATGGAACATCAGGGTGCAGTCAATTTATCACTTTATGGCTCTTGACAGTATTAAATGCTCTCTAACCCTTGTAGGAATGGCTCAAGAATGACAGCAATTACATAAGCCAACAGGGTTACCACCATCTAGCTAGTACTTGGGCCATTGCTTCCCTGTGAGACTAAGAGCAAATCATGTGCTGCACGTTTAAGTTATGGTGTAGGAGCAAGTACTGGTTACTATACTGAAATATGCAATAGCTACTTTCAGGCAGATTCAGAAGTAAATCATTTTAAATTGAGATCAGAACTACTAGTAGGCATATATGACAGTTACAAAAAGTGGCATTTGTAAATGAGTAGCGATCAGGTACAAATTCTAAGGGATACCTATGCATATGTTTTAACCACTTTCCACCTGTTTCCTGATATTCATATGAGGTGCTACTTGCATAATTTGAGGTCCAGTACATTAGTTGTAGTCAGTCACCAACCTGATTGGTCACCGCGATGGGTGGTCATGGAGACTGGACATTTAATGGCACAAGGAATGGGTCGAGTGGGCAGGACAATTTCGCTCCTGCGCCCCATTTTCTATCCGCCGCTTTCCCATATTGTGGAAGGTTAGCCCAGCTTTTTGCAGATTGCCGGTGCCTCAACCCCAAGGTGCTCCACTATCAGCCAGTCCATGGCGGGGCGGGGGACGATGCGCACAGCCACCCTCCCTCTAGTAATAAAGTTTCAGTGTTCCCCACTCTCATTCTCAGCCTTTGTCCAGGCTGTTCAAGCGTCCAGACTTTCTGGGACCAATGAGGCATTGCTGCTTTTTGAGTTTTGGAGCTTTGGTGCCAGAAGTGGTCAGCTGAGTCTCTGGCACAAAAAGAATAATTATTTCAGCAATCAATCCAGCAGCACCTTTGCTGCAGCTGGTTGTCCCTCTGCTCCTGTGCCCGTTTTCTATCCGCCACTTTCCTGTATTGTCGGGAGGTCCGTAAGCTTTTTGCAGATTGCGGCGCCTTAACCCTGAGATGCTCCGCTAAGGGCCAGTCCGTGGCGGGGAGAAGCGACCCACAACAGTTGTCCTCCCTCCAGTAATAAAGTTTGGGCAATAGAAACATAGAAATAGAATTTGCCGGCAGATAAGGACCCCTTGACCCACCTAGTCTGCCCATTTTCCCTGCTCATAGTATCAACACAAATACTATTTGACCTCTGGCCCATTTACTCACCACCCTTCCCTTCCCTAAGACTCTTATGTCTATCCCATGCACTGTTTTCACCCCACCACCCTGCTGGAAGACTGCCCTAGAATCCACCATAGAAACACATAAATATAGAATTTGATGGCAGACTAGGACTGCTTGGCCCATCCAGCCTACCTATTTCTCCCTACCTGGACTATTACCACAGACCATACCTGATCTACAGCCCCGGATTCCCTTGTGTCTATCTCAAGCATTCTTAAACCCCACCACTGTTTTGCCCCCACCACCTCTGCTGAAAGTGTGTTCCAGGAATCTACCACTCTTTTAGTGAAGAAGTACTTCTTCACATCTCTTCTGATTCTAGCCCCTCCAGCTTCTTATCATGCCATCTTAGCAATTTTCAGGGTATAAGGCACTCAGAGTTGGCTCATGTCTCTTTTCCCAAGATATGCCATTATCTTACAATAACACACACCCTGTCATGCCTTATTACAGTACATAAACAACATGTAAGTAGGGTGCTCCTCCACAGGTGATTAAGGTCTGGATTCACATTTCTAAGGTACAAAATCAGTTTTCAATGTATACTGCTCAACCTCCTGCCTCATAAATCAGGGATAAGGCTTAAAAATCAGGGACACATCTTTAGAATTAGAGATATCCACTCAGAAATCTGGTAGACTATGGGGCTTAGTGCAAAATGCATTTTCTAAAGAAGAAGTCTGTAACTTTAATGCTTGATATTAGTTTGTGTTTACAGCCCCACTGTTTAGACAGAAACACAAATTTTAGGAGAGACAGAGTAAAATTTTGAGGCAAAATCAGGACATCCTGAAAATCAGGGACAGTTGAGAGGTATGTTTCAATGCCTGCCTTTCCATCAATATGCTAATGTGTTCTGTTGACCAATGCTGAGTGGGCAAGGGAGAAATGCTTTAAAATGCCAATAGGCAGCCTTGTACACTGGGAGTTACTGTGCACCATTTAAAGGTATGTCAAACTGTTATAACACTTTGAAAAATATTTTGTTCCTTAGAAATGCTAATGAAGGCCTTAAGCCCCAGTGTGTGTGTGTGTGGGGGTGGGGTGGGGGACTCTTTCTTTACCCTTACAAAACTAGAATATATTGCAATATATTGAAAATATGTGCTAATGTATGTCAATACACTGAAATACATTGTCCCAATGTAATATATTTTATAATATGCTGTAAAATAAATTTTAAATATACTGACATAATATATTTCCAACTCATAGTATGTACAAAATATGTCATTACAGTATATTGAGAAATACATTGACAATGAAATATAATATGCAGTATATTTCAGCATATACTGAAACAATAAGTTTTAATTAAACACATGTAAATTATGTCATGTATGTAAAATATATTGAAAGAATATATGTCATTATGAAAATGGAATGTATTTCAATATACTGGAAATTATGTTAAGTATGTCAATACATTGAATTGAAATATAATAAACAATATGTTTCAGAAATATATAATCATAACATATTTCTGCATAGGCATTGCTTGAAAGCAAGTCAATCTGTTCGGTAATACATTGAAATATATTATTAAACAATTTTTTCAAAATATATACTGTTTTATTTGTATATGTTACATATTTTTATACATGTTAACATATTTTTGTAAATGCTTAATTCCCATGTGCACATTTACATAACTAATTTGCATTTTCATAAACATAGTTTATCGGGCAAAATCATGATAATTTCTATTTTTAAAATAATTTTGAATTGGCAACATTAGCTTACAGACTGAAAGGAAAGGTACAAGGTATAAAGCAAGTACATATAAGAGCTCACCATGACTTAAAAGGGAAACAAAATGGGGTGGTATGAATGCCAGTTTGAGCGTTTAATAAGTATGAGCTTGTGAGGTAAGTCCTATGTGTTAATATAAATGTGTATAATCTGAGTTAAAGCTGTACTGTAAAATAATTCCAATGTACAGTAGATATCTCTATAGTTTCTAACAAGATGAACTCCAGTTGTACAGCTAAAGATACATTAAATATGGGGTTAGATATTCAGACTCATGCCCAGGCAGGGTGCAACCCTGGGCAGCACAACTAGGTTGAGCCAGGACATAGTCCCAGGCGATACTCAATAGTACTGCACCATGGCTCAGCACCCGTTGAATGTGGCACTGGGGGCACCGCACTGTGCACAGTGATCGCACTGCATATGGCACTGTGCCAGTGCAAGTGGCAGGTGGGGAGCAGGGAATCGCCAGTGGAAGTGTGGGTGTGCTAAGTGCATCAATCACGATATTCAGCACTGGGCATGCAAATGAGGCCATTATGCATGCAAGGCACAAATTTGCCATTTGCATGTGGTATGCCGATCCCCAGTGACTTGCACCTGGTGCCCTGCCAGGCTGCAGCTGTCAGGGACTGATGCCCCTGCCCTTGGTGGGCATCGTGCCCGTTGCCTGATCACGGGCATGATGTAAATTAATCCATGGTGGCCCAGTGGACCTATCTCCTGCCCGATCATGGGCATACTTACAAAATAACCCTGGTGGTCAGTGGACCACATCCCTGCCAATTGCAGGCATATTAAGAGAATAACCCTGCTGGTCCAGCAGTGCCCCCTCTCCCCACCCACCACTGAGCCCGCCACCCTGCACCCCGGTCAGTGGTGGGCAACAGCCTCCGCCCATAAGCCGCCCAGCTGCTTGCCAACTGACAAGCATATGGGCTGTATGACTATTGGTCCACCATTCACATTTGGGACTGTGTAGTACAGTATGATCTACATGCCCATTGGCCCACAGTGGACCAATAGGCATACAGTTGTACTGTACGCTGTCAATCAGCGGGCAGCCGGGTGGCTTGCAGGTGGGGAGCTGCTGCCCACCGCTGACCGGGGAGTGCAGGGTGGCAGGGCTCAGCGGGCAGGTGGGGGTATACCGCCAGACCACCAGGGTTATTCTCTTAATATGCCCATGATCAGGCAGGGATGGGTCCGCTGGACCACCAGGGTCCTTTGTAATTATGCCTGCAATCGGGCAGGGACAGGGTCCACTGGACCACCAGGGTTATTCTCTTCATATGCCCGTGATCAGGCAGGGATGGGGTCCACTAGATCACCAGGGTTATTCTCTTAATATGCCCACAATTGGGCAGGGATGGGGTCCATTTGACCACCAGGGTTATTCTATACCTATGCTGACGATTGGGCAATGGGGTAGGGTCCACTGGACCACCAGGGTTTGTTCTGGATCGCGATCGGGTGAGGGCGCATGCACCCCCTGGGCAGGGGCTCATGGACTGTATCCTGGGTGGTTGGGGCCACCCAAAGCAGGTGGCTGCCATGTTGCACCCAGCAATGAGGTAACCCACCTGTGGGTGTCCCGACTTGTTCCTGGATTTGAGGGGCTCAACATTGTGCCCCCTGTGCGACACAAGGAGGGTTTGTGCCTGCATATGCACCACACATCCCAGGCTGAATATCGGTATGTACCGCATGCATGGGCACGCCCGCACTTGTGTCGCATACATTACTGGTGAGCCCCAGCACATCGGGGCTATGCAGCACAGCCAGCCCCTTTGAATATCATGCTTAAGATTTGCGGGTTGCACATGGCACAACTCTGTTGCACCATGCGCAACCCCTTAGAATATCCCACCCATGGTTACTAACAAGATGAACTCCAGTTGTAAAGAGAAGGATACATTAAGTTCATAATTAATTCCTTTCTTTTGATTGGTTAAATTCAAATTTATATTATTAATGTGCTTTACTACTCATATATTCTTTCTGTTTACATATATTTTTAATGTATTTTTAAACTGTCAATATATTTTAACATATATTTAATATACTAAAGTGGTAATAAGTTATATATTGAAATATATTGGAAAACGTTGAAGTATATTGAAATATATTAAATTTTCAATACATTGCAATATATGTTACAACATAGATTGAAATATATTTTGATATATGTAAATTAGAGTGGTGAGGAATGAGAAAATTCCAGATTCATGGAAATTTGATGAAAATTTGCAAAACTGTAAAATTTTGTGGAATTTTATCAGAATTTCACAACATTATTAATATTTATTAATTTGGTGGTAACTTGACCATCTACTAAGCTAGGCCTCTGACATTTGTCATGCTTACTTTCTGGGAGGAGGTGTAATGAACTGCTGACTATCATGACATTAGGATGGATGGTTGCAAACTTATAGGTACTCAAAGTCTATCATTTTATTTTTGGGACATTTCATGAAAATGTTTATCTGCCTATACCTCAGCCATCCATTGGGCCAAAGAGCTTAAATTTGGCATGATTACTTGATGACAGGTGTTCTAACAATGTGCCAAACATAATGACATTGGGATGGATTGTCTCAAATGTATAGGTGCTCCAAATCTGTCATTTTATTTTTGTAGGAAATTTCATGAAATATTTTTTCTGCATATACCTCAGCCATCTACTGAGCCAAAGATTGTAAATTTGGCATGATTACTTGATGATATATGTTCTAAAAATATATCAAGTGTCATGATATTAAGGTGTCATCTCAAAATTATAAGTGCTCAAAGTCTGTCATTTTATCTTTTAGGGACATTTCATGAACAATTTTACCTGCACATAACTTAGGTACCTTTGGAGCTAGACATGTAAACTGGCACAAATAACCTTCTGTAATGGTTACAGAACCATGTAATTATGGAGGTGTTAAAGTTATAGAGGTTGAAACTTTTACAATGTAAATATTTGCAAAATGTTGTGAAAACTCTCAAAAGGGGATGTTAGTAACTTCTCTGCTCATGCAGACACAGACTTAACATTTGACATGCATATATGATGCCAGTGTATCCTGTTGTTTAATACAACTGGATAAATTGGTTTAGCAGTTTTAAATTTACAGTGGAAAAAAACCCAACGAAAATTGGTAACATTTTCTCAAATTTTATGGTAGCATATGAGAAGCATCCAGAGTTCCTTTTTGGAATTTAACATTCACAATGCATGTATCACTACTTTACTTGATGAGCTGGGCTGAGCTTTTTGCAGTCCTGCTGTTTCTCTCTGGTGACTATTTTGCCCCCCCTTAGTGCAGCCAGCTAGACTTAGCAGAACTACTGTTTCCACTAATATCCTCTCTGTTCTTTACAGTGACAAAATCCCTTAAAATGAGGGTCATCTACTCCTTTTCCTATCAACCAATGCTATTGGAATAGCCAGAATTCTTCCTTCCTGGTGCCCCAGACATTGCTTGCCCCACTATATATTTTTGAGTACCTCTAAGTCCCAGACTTGCACATATGTCAGACTCCTGGATCATCAATTTACTGGATGTGATCCTTATATATCCTGCTACGGGTTGGAATTGTTGACACTTTGTGCTTCCTTGTTCCAAATGGGGGTCTACCACTGGTGTGCTACCCAGCTCAGCTGTCCATTCTTGGTGAAACTATGCATCTAAAGGCACTTTTATCACGCTTACTTTCACCACTCGTTCCACTATGTTCTTTGCTCCTCTCTATGCACTGCATGCTTGGTTCCCTTGTAGAAACCCTTTTCTTGTACCACTCTCTTGGCCCTTCTGCAGTTTTAGCGGGTTTCCAGGCAGCCAAGAGAATAGGAGATTTCCTCACCAAGGGACCGGAAATGAGCTGCCAAGTAAGCATACAGCTGGGCAGAAAAGTACAAAACTCTCTGAACTCAGGCAAGCAGGGAGCGGAATCAGTGAATGTTTCATTTGTCTTGTGGAAGGGCTCACCTGTATATTTCAGAAAAGGTAACTATGCAGTTGATCTGTTATGCTTGTTGTGATACATATCACTACTTGTAAAAGCGCCTTAACTCCTGAACCTGATGACCCCTGCACTACCTGCCTCTCATACCCCTAGCCTTAACTTGAATACTCCAGATAAGGCTGAGTGAAATTAGCAAATTCTAATTGTATGGAATTTTCATGAAATTCCACAATTTTCTAAAGACTCATGGAATTTGACTTTAAGTATGGTTGTTATTTTTCAATTTCTGGCAGCAAGCAATTAATAAAATTGACACACAGCCTCCTTGTGAGATCTAAGAACCTGCCAAATTTATTGGCATTGCATTCTCTAGTTTTGAGCTTTTCTGGGGTTTATACATTTGCAATTTACATTTTGCAAAATTTTAATTTTAAAATATTGTGAAAAATTGACTATTAATTCAGTCCCATTTAAAGCTGTAAATATGAACTTGTCTGAAATGATCATGTGGTATAGTAGTTTAAATGTTTCAAATCTGGTTAAATTTGGATATGTTATTTTTTAAAATTAGAGGAAACTAACTGAAATTTAAATTTTGGCAACATGTTTTACAGGCTATAACTCAGTCCCACTTGAAGCTAGTAATCTGAAACAATGTAAATGATTACAAGTAGTGATAACCTGTATATCTGTAAGGATTTATAGTATTTCAATGAATACTATCAAAATTATACAAAATTAACAGAAATCTAAATTTTGATGAACTGTTTGGCTACCTATAACTCAGCCCTCTTTGAAACTTGAGACTTAAAATGTGGTACACATACCCAAGTTGTATGTTTACCTAAATCCTGAAACTATGGAGACATTTGGATAAACATTTTTAAATTAGATCAAAATAATTGAAAATTTAATTAAGATTAAATGTTTGGTAACCTATTACTCTGCCCCCTTTCTGCCTATGACTCTGAAATTGGTACACTTATGAATACCACTAATATCTGTCTACATACCAAATCTGGTGTCTGTTGGCTGGGTACATTTAAAATCAAAGCAAAATAACTGAAATTTAAAATTTGAAGTTCTGTGGAATTTTCTTGCATATGCAAAAAATTCCACAGAATCAAAATAGGTGGAATTTTATATTCTGCACAGCTCTAATGTAAATATATTGCTAAATAATTTATTTTAAAATATATTTCATTTTGTAAGAGTATGTGTTGTTTAGGTTATAGATACTGTATATATATATATATATATTTATATATATTTTAGAGGCAAAAACTCAGTTTAATGCATTAGTTATGGTTGTTCCACCGACAAAAGTGAGAATTCGGTGTTAGGGTTGAAAGCCCCACGCGTGGCCCCCTGCCCACACCCCAACCAGCATCGGGTGCGCATTACGGTTGTCGAGCCATAACTCTCACCCATCACATGTGTAAAGAAGCAGAGGTATAGGAGAATGGGGTGAGGTGGGATCAACAACCTTGTCACGCACCCGATACCGGTTGGGGGTGTGAGCAGGGGGGACAAGGGGGCTTTCAACCTAACACGAATTTCCTAGCTTTTATATGATTGGAACAACCATAATTAATGCATTAAGCAGGTTTTGCCTCAATTTCCCTTCTTTTTGAGAATGATAATGAGAAATAGTAGATGTAATGTGGCAGCAGAGTGAGGCCCAGGGCCCGCCTCCTGCACATAATCTTGTCACATAGTAACATTGTGCCCATAAGCGCAAATAATAATCGCATGGTGGGCGCAAAGCAAAACAGAAAGAGAAACAGTAGTGTAGACAGAAATGTTAAAACAGCATAAAAGCAAGCACAAATGAAAGCATGAGGAGTAGCACATGGTGGCATAAGGCGTGAGCGGTAAGTGAAACAGGAGCGGAACCTAGCCAGGCGTTAACAGTAATGTAAGCGCACAGGCTGGTTTCCCCAAAAGCTGCATAAAGAAAGACAGTCAGTTCAAAGAATGTATGCATAATAATGGTTCTCAGAGCAGAAAATGAGGAGTTGGAATACTAAATTACTTATATCTCAGGAACCGTGCGACATAGAAAAAAATTTAAAGTCATATGATTTATGACTTTCCTGGCTAATTTATTGGGGCTAAGCATATTTCTGACGAAAAGTCCGCATCTCGTACCGTTTCAAGATCACGGGCCCTGAAAGGCGTGGAGAATGCCGTAATGTTATCCTATGGGAAAAAGGAGAAGTTGGAGTGCCATAATTTTGGGTCCCTGTAATATTTTTTCACCAAACCATGAAAAGGAACATCTGTGTGATGTTGGCTGTGTACCCTCAAATTTCAGCCCAAAAGACCAAACTGTTATTTTGCAGCAGGCGCCAAAGGATTCCTGTAATCGTCGACGCCGTAATGTTATCCTATAGGAAAAAGCGTCAACTTTGGAGTGCGTAACTTTGCCACCATGTAACATTTTTCAAAAAACACTGAAAGGCACATCTGTGGGATGTTGGCTGCGTTCCTCAAATTTCAGGCCAAAGTACCAAACCATTCTTTTGCAGCAGGATGCCAAGAATTGCTGTCATTTTCCACAGCCTCGAAAAGTACTGTCAAAGTTTTGAAAGCTTTTGCAAATTAATTTGACAGTATCACAAATGCGACAGTACTTATAAAGTACTTTTCCAGAAATTTGAAAAACATGTTTCTGGGGTATTTTACCCAAAATAAAGACATGGCTAGCATCCTCAGGGTTCGACTAGGTGAATACAAAAGAATTAGGTTGCTAGAAGGTACCAATTTTAAATGCCAAGCATTTTTCTGATTGCTAATTGAAAACAAAATGGCAGATTTGCGACAGCAAAAGGCCATTCTAAATAAAACTGCATTTGCGACACTGTCGAACTTTTTGTTAACTTTTCTATTGACTTATATTGGGAACTTTTTGAATAACTTCTGAACCGTTTGATATTTTTCACGAAATCTTCAAAAGGCACATTGGGGATCCTAATTAGCACGTTCTCTGAGATTTTGGACTGGTCGCACAAACCATGCGACCTGTAGAGACAACAGTAAAATTCAGAAAAGCGTAAATGCGCCAGATCATGCTAATAACTCCGCAGCCGTATATGTGACTGGTACAAAACTTGGCAGGTCCCAAGGTGTATGGGCCTTGATCATGTATTCAAATTTTAGGCAAATCTGTCAAACAGTTTGCAAAGTTATTAAGGTACAAAATTTTGGGTTCAGCGTGTAAATGGTTCCTCAACCCTAACTATGATAGCAGTACCGTGCTACCATATATATATATATATATATATATTAGAGGCAAAAAACTCCATTTAATGCATTAGTTAGGGTTGTTCCACAGCGACAAAAGTGAGAAATTCGCTGTTGGGGTTGAACCCCCATGGACCCCCGCCCACCCCCAACCGGCACTGGGGTGCGCTTGGGATAAATCAGCCTAACTCTCACCCCATGACATGTGTAAAGCAGCAGAAGTATGGGAGAATGGGGTGAGAGTTAGGACCCTAATCAATCGCACTATTCTTCCAGAATGAAGGCCAAACTGAAGGTTTTCAACCTAACAGCGAATTTCCTCACTTTCTCAACTAGCAACCCTAACTAATGCATAAATGGAGTTTTGCCTCTAATTCCTTCTTTGAGAATGATAGCGAGAAATAATGAATGTAATGCAGCGGCGGGAGGAGGCGGGCCCCGCACTCCCGCACATGATGTGTGTGGCATACTAACAGGGACAGCAATGCAAACAGAAATGCTAACAGTGGCTCACATGGTAACACAAGCACGAATGAGAACAGAAAGGTAGCACATGGTGGCGTGAAGCGGGAATGGTCTGCCACGTGATGTGTTGTCACATAATAATATGGTGCCTGCAAACAGAAATGTCAATGGGCATGGTGATGTAAAGTGAAACAGTAAGATAAACAGTACTGTAGACAGAAATGGCAAAAATAACAGAAATGCAAGCGCAAAGTAAGCAAAGGATAGCACATGGTGGCGCAGATGTCAATGGTAAGTGAAGCGAGTGCGGATCCATAGCGGAAGGGCAACAGTAACAGTAATGTAAGCGCACAGGCTGGTTTCCCCAAAACCTGCATTGAGAAAGAACAGTGAGTACAAATAATGTATGCAAAATAATGAGTATCGGTACGAAAATGAGATCTTGGAATACTAAATATATTATATCTCAGGAACCGTCTGACGTAGAAAAAAATTTAAAAGTCATATTATTTACAACTGTCCTGGCTAATTTGAATCTTAACCCATTGAGGGCTAAGAAATTTCTGACAAAAAGTCGTATCTCGCACCGTTTCAGAATCACGGGCCTGAAACACGTCGACGCCGTAATGTTATCTATGGGAAAAAAGAAAAGTTCGAACACCATAACTTTGCCTCCCTGTAATGTTTTTCACCAAATGACTGAAAGGCACATCTATGCGCTGTTGGCTGTCTTCCTCAAATTTCAGGAAAAAGACCAAACCGTTATTTTGCAGCAGGGCTCCAAATGATTTCTGTTAAGTGTGGGCGCCGTAATGTTATCCTATGGGAAAAACCGTCAGTTTGGAGAGCCATAAGTTTGCCGCCATGTGATATTTTTCACCAAACTACTGAAAGGCACATCTGTGTACTGTTGGCTGTCTTCCTCCAAAATTTCAGGAAAAAAGACCAAACCATTATTTTGCAGCAGGGTGCCAAAGGATTCCTATAATGCTTTGGGGCCCGTAATGTTATCCTATGGGAAAAACTGTCAACTTTGGAGTGCCATAACTTTGCCACCATATAATATTTTTCAATACAACACTGAAAGGCACATCTGTGAGATGTCAGCTCGTTCCTCAAATTTCATCCCAAAACTCCCAGCGGTTATTTTGCAGTGCACTGCCAAGAATTGCTGTCATTTTCCCACAGACTAGAAAATTACTGTACGCAATTTCTGAAAGCTTTAAGTAAAAGTTGAGCACTTTCATGAGCATAAGTAATTTGCGAAAATACTTTTCCAGAAATTTAAAACATATTTTTGGGTGTTTACCCCAAAATAAAGACATGGCTAGCATCCTCAGGGCCCGACTAGGTGAATACAAAAGAATTACGTTGCTAGAGGGTCTCAAATTTAAATGCCAACCATTTTCTGATCACCAACTGAAAACAAAATGGCGGATTGCGAAATTAACAGGCCCATTTGCGAAAGTAAAATGCATTTGCGACACTGTCGAACTTTTTAACTTTCCCATTGACTTATAATGGGAAACTGTTTTGAATAACTTTTGAACCGTTTAATATTTTTTCACGAAATCTTTGAAAGGCACATATCGGGCACCTGGCTGCCACGTTCCTTGAAGATTCCGGGCGATCACATAAACCGTCACGACCTGTAGCGACCATAGAATTCCAGAAAAGCGTAAACACGCGCACAGATCACACTTAATAACTCCGCGGCCGTATATCCGACCAGTACAAAACTGGGCAGATCCCAAAGGCCTATGGTTCTTGATCATAAATTCCAAATTTCAGGAAATCCATCAAACAGTTGCAAAGTTATTAAGGTGCAAAGTTTTGGGGTTTAACATGAAATGGCTCCTCAACTCTAACTATGGTAGCACTACTGTGCTACCATAATATATATATATACACACACACACACACACACACACACATATTATATATATATATATATATATATATATATATATATATATATAGATATATATGCATATGTATGTATATATATATACACACATATATACACATATACAACACACACACACACACACACACACATATATATATATATATATATATATATAGTGCCACAGTAGTGGCACTATAGTTAGGGTTGAGATGCCATAATTGCAAATGTCAAATTTTGCACCTTAATAACTTTGCCACCATACAACAGATTTGCCTGACAATTTGCATGCACAGTCTGGTACCATAGATCTCTGGATCTGCCAAGTTGTGTGTTGACGGATGGATGGTTGTGGAGCTACAGAACGCCAAATGCAAAACACTGACTTTTGCGCATTACATTGCTCTCACACCCACAGCCCTCATGGTTTGTCCTTTTGGTCCCGAAACTTCAGGAAGATGTAACCTGGCCACCGATGTGCCTTTCAAATATCTGGTGAAAAAATACTAAACCATTCAAAAGTTATTCAATAAACAAATTTCCCATTATAGTCAGTGGGAAGCGTTAACAAAAATCATAAAAGTTTCTTGACTGGCCGTTTTACTGTTGCAAATGGCCCTTTTACTTTTGTGCATCAGCCATTTTTTCAGTTACTGAACAGAAAATGCCTGGTGTTTAAAATTAGGACTCTCTAGGAACACAATTCTTGCTGTGTTCACCTAGTTGAGTCCTCAGGATGCTAGCCATATCTTTTTGGTGGTTAAACTCCCTAGAAATGTATTTTTAAAATTTTTCAAAAATGCTTTCACAAATATGAAAGTTTAAGTGATATATTTTGCAAAACTGTCGATTTGGCGAAAGTATTTTATGAAACTATGCTCAAAATAACTGCAAATCCCCTCCCCCCTCTTTCTGTTGAAGGATGACCTCATTGCCTATCCTCTGACTCTCTGATCCCTTTTTTCTCTTCTTTCTAATTGGCATGCTGGTTTAGTGGGGCTGTAACTGGAGAGTAGATGGACATAAGTTATGTCACACCCTGACAGCCACTTTGTTGTTTCTTTTATCTTTAGGACATATGTCGTAGCTTAGCCATAGTTGTGTGGCTTTATGCGCAATTTACTATGCAATGTCTAGCTCTTTGACCTGAATGTCGGATTTGGACCTTTGCAGGTTACCTTGTGCTTTGTTGTGATCCCTCTGTATTGAATTCACACCTGTGTCATATGATGTTGTTCCTTGGCTGTGCTGAAATATAAAACTCAATAAAATCTTATAAGTTAAAAAAAAATGAACTGCAAATCTTTGTCACTGTCCTGCAACAAAATGGTTTGGTCTTTTGGGCTGAAATTTGCAGGATAGCAAGCCCTAGTCCCACAGATGTGCCTTTTGGTGGTTTGGTGCAAGAACATTGCAGGGTCCCAAAGTTACAGGATTCCAAAGTTCTGCAATTTTCCATGGGATAACACTGCGGCGCTGTGTTTGCCAAGCCCATATCTTGAAAACGGTTCGAGATATGGACTTTAACACAAAACCTAGTCCTAAGTTCAGAACTACGTTGGAAGGTCCTGAAACCATGAAATTTGATTTTTTTCTATCTTGTACGGTTCCTGAGATATTTGCGATTTAGTGTTCCAACTGCTCATTTTCATGTCTGAGGACCACTATTATGGCCACAGACTTCATATTCACAGCTCCTTCTGCTACCCATTTCTTAGATACAGTGAATGATATGGATTTGGTCGACTCATGTTGTGCTTAAATAGTCACTCTCATGATTACAGCCAAACTTCCATTTTTTACTAACTGCTAAGTTCTCAAATATGGGCAAATGAATGTTAGAAGCCTTCCATGACCTACAGGGCTGCTGTATGGCTCCGTGCTTATGTGCAAGTGGGAGGCGCCAGGGGTCTGGAGTTCCCATGCTCCCACAAACATGTATCATTCGCACAAATGGGCAGCTGGTTGGGAGGCGTGGGGCCCTTCAACACATACCATTTACTATTTATATTATACTTTCTCAAAAGAACAGAACTTCATGGCAAAAATGCCATAATGCATCAATTGAGGTTGTTTCACAGTGACAAAAGTGTGGAAATCACGATGTTAGGGTTACCAGATCCTGACCCCCAACCACCTCACCCCACCTCCACAGATGCCGAGGTGCATAGGGGGTCATGTGGCTAACTCTCACCCCATTCTCTTTACTGTATCATGTCAACTTGTTTAAATATGGAATGGAGTGATAGTTGGGACGCATGACCTGGAAATGGTGGGGGGGGGGGTTTGGTAACCTAACATCGACATTCCATTGTCACTGTGGATAACTAACAATACGTAATGAAGTGAAGTTTTTTGCCATGAATATATATATATATATATATATATATATATATATATATCTATATACTATATCTATATATACACACACACACACATATATACATATATATATATATATATATATATATATATATATATATATATACACACATACATATAGATCATTGCAAAAATTGCCAAAACTTGGAAAATGAGATGTTATAGGTTGAGCCTCTAACCCTACTACCCCCGCCTGAACCCCCATCCTCTACAGACCAACAGACACGAGGGTGTGCCATGGGATCGTCAGGCCCAACTATCACCCCATTCAATTGTAAACAGCTTGACATGCTACAGTAAAGGAGAATGGGGCGAGAGTTACACCGGATGACCCCACGGCACACTCCGGAGTCTGTAAGTCTGTAGAGGATGGGGTGGGGTGTTTGGGGTTAGAGGCTCAACCCTATCATCTCATTTCCACTTTTGTCACTTTAAACCTAACTGATGCATTAACAAAGTTTTTGCAATGAATATATATCTATATTGTTAAGCAGGTTGGTGCGCTAGGCAAACAATGCCTATTTTCAGACACAACCCAGGAGAGTTACACATCATATTCAAATTCAACACAAGGTGAAATTACATACATCAGAAAACAGTTGCACCACATAGGCATTATGGGGAGGAGGCACATCAACAGAGAAGGGGAATACATATACAGTAAGGCAAACAGCAGCAACTGAATTTAACAAACATGGCAAATAACAAGTGGCTAGGAGTACAACTAACAAAAACTTTGAAGTACAGAGAAAAGAAAGGAAATATATACAGTAATTTAAACAAAATAGGAGCAGTATAAGGCCTTAAAGAGTGAGTATATTGCATAGAATTAATAGTAACTTTCAGATGTAGTCAGGTGTCACTTATTATATTTGAAGTATTCTTTTCTTTTCTGTTTGTTAATTAGATTTTCCACCTGACAGTATTGGGGTGATGTGTGGAGCAACACTCTGTCTGGTGGCTAAAGAGAACAAGCATTTGTCAATGCCGAATGTTGTCGTGTTGGCATTGGCTTTGGTAGAGCAGTGGAGGCAGGGTGCGCAGTGGGTGGGTGCGGTTGTGGAAGGGGGTTGGAAGAGTACGAGGAACCGTTTTGCTTTATAGGTTAAAAAAAAAGACATTGGGGACTGTTTTCATTTTAATAGGTGCTTTGGCACACTGGGGTGAGCTCCCAGTCTGCCACCTGAGTATGTGTGTGTGTGGGTGTTTTAGCCGACGAGGATGGGCACCCCATTGGCAAACAAGGAAAGGGGGCCTCAGGAGCTGAGGGGATTGGGCACCCTCGGCAAGCAAAAAATGGGAGGACGATATTATGCTGATGGGGAGTGAGTTCCCCATTGGCAAAATTCAAGGGAGGGAGGGATACATGCCGACAGGGATTGGGCCCCATCGGCAAAGAAAAACTGTTGGATGATGATGCTAAGGGGATTGGGCACCCTCAGCAATCAAAAAGGGGGTTACATGATGCAGATGGGGACTGGGCACCCCCATCGGCACACAATAAAGGGGGTTGACAGGCAACAGCGGCAATCACTGCCACCATGTTACCTGCACATAGGGGAGGCGTGTTAGGACACGCTGCACGAGAGCTTCACCTCACTGCAGCGGACCGTTTCTGTGATGTCTTCACCTCATTAGCTGGGCAGGGTGTCGGCTCCTGCTGCTGGCTGATTGGGGAATGCGAGACACACCTACTGGTGCGTGCCCTGCATTTGCCCAACAGTGACTGCCTCCAAATCTGCACTACACAAGATGCTGGCTGCGCAAGCGCGCCAACATAAAAAGTGAGTTCTTTTCCTCCGCTACATCATCAACACTGAGACCACATAGACTGTGGCATCACTAGTAACCAAGGAGAACAATTTCTCACTGCCAGATTATTCTCTTCATATGAAGCAGCAGGGATTGTCTCTTCTTGGTTACTAGTGATGTCACAATTTTCGCATTTTGACTGGTAACTGTGAAAGTCACTGCTCAGGCTGCAATGGTTGTGGTGCCTCAATGTGTTTGTTCACATTTGTGATAGTGTTGTGGGAGGAACAGAACTGGCTTCTGATTAACCTCCAAACTGAGTGCTATTCCACACACCAACCCAGTACTACCAGGTGGAAAATCTTTTAATTAGCAACCAGAAAAGCAAACAGAAGAGACAAAATACTTCAGATATAAGAAGTGATAGCTGACTGCACCTAAAAATTACTATTGATTCCAGGCAGTACACTAGCTCTTTAAGGCCTTATACTGCTTCTATTTTGTACACTAGCTTTTTATCAGTGCTTTCTTAGGTGTTGATTTCAATAGGACAATCAATGATGGACATAAGGGACCTTGCAAAATATCTCATCTGAATGGTGGCACTTCTACCAGCGGTGCACCCTTTAATGCTGCCCAGCAGAGTGAGCAATATGCATTAGCCCAGGTCTCTAATGAGGGACTTCAATCCATGACCTTCTAACAAAGAAGAGGGTGCTATTATAGTCTAGAGACATACCTTGCTCACATTGTTTCCATACAGTAGTGCATAGCAGCACCAGCAACCTCTTGTTTTGCAACTCACTAATCATCAGGAGGAAAATGATCTTGAACACAACTGGCAAACATTTCTCCTTTCTGATTTCAGTTTTCTGATTCATCAATACAAGCATTTTTCAGATAAAGATTTTCTTATTCTTCTGAGTTTCTGGGCACCAATTCAAGTTCTGTCTTTAAATTGAAACTGATTAAAAACTAAGCAACATTCCCAAGTCACTAAGTGCCAGCTAAAGTCAAACCACCTCACTAAGGGCTAGATCTACAAAGCTTCCCAGCCTGTCTACAGCTCATAAGGGCTATAAAAGCTGACAAATGCCCCCATCAGACAGGATGCACACCACTGGGGCACTCCGTAGCATTCACAAACATGATGTGCACCCCTTGGCACATGATCCACGAGTCACATGTGTGGATACATGGACAGCCAGGACTGGGGTGGGCAAGAAGGCAAGGAAGGCATGCATCCTGTTTACAAATGATTGACTATGGTGCTGATGGCTGAGTGAAGCAGGCATATGCTACCTCACCATGGGGCTGTAGTAGCACATATGCACCCCCCGGCCACTGGACCTCCCCAGGAGCCCCATTGGCAGGTGGACCACCTGCACCCAGCCCTCTAAGCCTCTAGGTAGGGCAGGAGGGTTATACTAGCACCAGTCAGCTACAAATTTATAGTTCAGTTTTGCCAATAGGGATACAGCAGTCCTGAAGGACTGCAGTTTCCATGGTCTGCACATCCTGCACAGAGATGGATTCATTGGTGGACCCACATGGGCATCCAATTGAATACCCATGGTCTGGATCAGTTCTTCCTCCTGCTTCAACACCTGGCTCACACCAGTGGACCGCAGGGAGGCAGGAGTTATGGATGCTGGCAGGTATGCAGACTCTCACAGCTGCAGGGCAGACCACCCAGATACACACAAGTTGTGCATTTTTACGGTGTCCTTTAGGATCAGGCCCTAAGAACTGAGGTATAAGAGCAGCACTGTAATCCAACCTGAGTCATTGTCTCTGTCCTTTCCAATAGGGATTACAGTAAACTCAGCAGAGAATTTCAGTTGTCCACTAAGAGATAGCTGCATGCCTCAAACCTCAGCCTCAGAGGGCATCTCTCTAACTCCATTGCTTGTAATTGCCCCAGGCCTTAGCCGGCATTTTCAACTTTTGGTTCACTAACTTTAATGTTCCTCCCAACAAGATGATTTCTGTAACTTTCACTTCTTTTTAAGTCTGGCTGTTTAACTGCAATTAGATAGCAGTTGGTGCCCTTGTTTATGCTGCTTCTACGCATATGCACTTTATTGTATTTATGTTTTGTTACTGTAAATATTGCATGTTTGTCCTCACTGGAGCTTGTGAAAATGGTCAATTTTGCTCACATGCCTTTCCAGTATGAAAATAAATGAAACTGCATGCCAGCTGATGGGTGAGCAAAAGTGATTAGGATACTCTTCATCGTCACTCAGAATGTGACAAACTGGCCCTAGGACAAGCACTTGGGGATCTTCAATGAGCATTTCAAAGGTTAAGAGGTACTGGGCTTGGCACTTGTATGGGTGACAATAGAGTACCTGTGAAGGCCACTCAAGAAGGCTATGTTGATCAGCTGTATGGCACTTAATATTAGGGGATCTCTTGGCATGCTGTTTGTCTGGATTTGTCCCTCAAACCTAGGATGACAGATGTGGAGGCTGTCAGAGAAGGATCAAGATGTCACACAAATGCTCTTGGGGCAGAATTTCTTTCTTCACTACATGGCTGTCTCCTAGCCTTAGATGGGATGCAACATACAGTACAAGGATGAGCTGGCCACAGTAGTGTGGTGGAAGTGATGTGATGGACATTGGGTGCTCAGAGGAGAATGATAACGTTATCCGTCTGCATCATGGGGACTGGAAGAAAAATGCAGAAGCTGTTTCTTGGTCAGCCCTCATCAGGAGCCACTCTCCTACCATCCTTGATCTGCCATTTGTTACACAGTTCACTTCCATCTTTCCAGTCTGGTTGGGGGGTAGCTGGTTGGGGTGCCCAAGGATGAATTAGAGATAGATGTCAAGGGGATGGAACTGGCACTTTCTAGATAGCCCAGTGTGGTTAACCTGATAAGTGGTACCTTCTGATGAGACTTCGGGTAACATTAGTGACATAGGAGTGATGAAAGGGACTGAAGGAAACATAGAAACATAGACTTTGATGGCAGATAAGGACTGCTTGGCCACCTAGTCTGCTCATTTCCCTACCTACAGGATAGGCTGCAGATCCTAGTTAACCAACAGCCTATTTCTTCCTACCAACCACAAAAATTGCCTGATGTCTGTCCCATGCATTTTAAATTTTCCCACAGTTTTAGACCCCACAACCACCTCAGGAAGGCTGTTCCATGTGTCCACCACCCTCTCTGTGAAAAAATACTTCCTCAAATTGCTCTTGAATCCCCCCATCTTCAAATCGTGTCCCCTTGGTCTTGCACATCTCTTTTTCTGAAAGATGCTACCCTCTTGGACTTTGTTGATTCCACTGAGGTACTTAATAGTTTCTATCATGTCCCCCCACTTCTTTCCTCAAGGTATACATATTAAGCTCCTTAGTCTCTCCTCATATGGAGTCTCTTGCAGACCCTGCACCATTTTAGTTGCCCTCCTGTGGACTGCCTCTATCCTGTCTATGTCCTTGTGGAGATGGAGTCTCCAGAACTGGGCACAGTACTCCAGATGGGGTCTCACCAACTGTCGGTACAGAGGGATAACAACTTACTGTTTTCTGCTGGTGATACCTCTCCCTATACATCCCAGTACCCCCAGCCCTCCTACTACCTTCTCACAATGCTTGCTAACCTTAAGGTCATCTGATATAATTACCCCAGGTCCCTTCCAGTTTTGTTGTTACTACTTCCCCCATGTATTCTTCTCCTGTGTTTTTGTTTCCCATGTTCATTATTTTGCACTTCTTTGCATTGAATCCAAGCTGCCATACTTCTTGACCATTCCTCCAACCTTGCCAAGTCCCTTCTCATCCTTTCCATGCCTCCTTGTGTATCAACCCTGTTTCAGATCTTTGTGTCATCTGCAAAGAGGCATACTTTTCCTTCCAGTCCTCTGCAATGTAACTTATAAAGACATTAAAAGGACTGGACCCAGTACTGAACCCTCGATACCCACTAGTAACCCCTGTTTCTTCAGAGTGGACTCCATTTCCAAATACCTTCTGTGTCCTGTTGTCCAGCCGATGTTTTACCCAGGCTACCACCCTGGGACCCACTCCCAGACTGGTTAATTTGATTATTAATCTTTGTGTGGGACTGTGTCAAATGCCTTGCTAAAGTCTAGGTAGGCCATGTCCACAGCCCCTCCCTGGTCTACTACTTTGGTCACCCAGTCAAAGAAATCAATTAGATTCATCTGACACGACCTTCCCTCTATGAACCCATGTTGCCTTGGGTCCTGTGTCCCACTGGCCTCTAGATACTCAACAATTCTTTCCTTCAGAAGTGATTCCATCACTTTCCCTACCACAGAGGTCAAACTGACAGGTCTGTAGTTTCCTGCCTTTGTCTTGGTCCCACTTTTGTGAAGGGAATCACATCCACCTTTCTCCAGTTCTCAGGTATCACACCATCCTCCCATGATTTGTTAAAAGGGTAGTCAGTGGTTTCACTAGTTCTCCCTTAATTTTTTAGAATTCTAGGGTGAATTCCATCAGGCCCCAGTGCTTTTGTCCACCTTCAGTTTTAGGAGTTCTTTCAGAACCCTTTCTTCTGTGAAAGGACTTATCAACCCCTATCCAGAGTGCTTCTGTTAATTGGATTAGCACCTCCCCTTCTCCTCTTTTGTGAATACTGAGCAGAAACATTTGTTCAGTATCCCTGCTTTTCACTGTCCCTCCTGCCCACCTACCATCCATTCTATTCAGCCTCACTGTCCCTCCTTTGTCTTTCACGGCTCCTGATGTACCTATAAAACATTTTATCCCTTCTTAACTGGGTTTGCTATCTTTTCCTCAGTTTGGCCCTTTGCTATTCTGACTTCCCTCCTGCTTCCTTCTGCCTTAACTGGTACAGCTCTCTGTCCTGCTCCTTCTGTTTCCTTATACTTCCTGAATGCTATTTTTTCTCCCTGACCTTCCTCTCCACCTCTTTTGAGAACCATAGTGGCTTTTTCTTTCATTTTGATTTGTTTATTTGCTTCACACAAGGCTTGTTGTCTCTGTGATGGCAGTTTTGATGTTTCCCCATTGTTGCTCCGCCCCTCCTTCTAGCCTATTTGCTAGTGCTTTCTAAGGACTCTCCCATCTTGCCAAAGTCAGCCCTCCTGAAGTCCAGTACCCTCACTTTGTATGGCTTGACTCTGTAGCCGAGTTTATCATGAACCACTGTTTGGTGGTCACTTGTTCCCAGATGGCTACCACTTCTAGATCTGAGATCCTCTCACTGTCCCCATTTGAGAGTATGAGGTCTAAGATTGCTCCCTCATGAGTGGGTTCCAAATCTACCTGTCTGAGGCATGCTACCTGTAGGACATCGAGAATAGCCCCTGCTTTGGATGTGGCTGCAGCAAATGTGCTCCAGTTAACATCTGGCATATTCAGATCTCCCATCAACAGTATCTCCCTTTCTCTGCCATCCTAAGAATGCCTTCTATCATATCCTTGTCCATCCCTTCCCTCCGACAACAGAGGAGCACAAAAATAAACAAGACCCTATGATGGGGACTAAAACAATAACACTTGGCACTGTGGTGGGCACTGGAGAGTACCAAGGAATTTTGTGACAGACAGAGAGATTGCATATAAGGGCATGTTACTGGTACTGCAAAGTTGACAAGGTGCCCTGTGGTGAGGACGTAAAGGCGGCAAGTAGTCTGTGGTAGCATGGAAAATGACAGGAAGCTCTGGACTAAACACTGGGTGTGACACCAGGCCCTGAGGTTGGCACTGGAATTTGACAAAGAGTTCTGTGGTAGGCACTAAAGGTGTGACAAGTAGCATGTGGTTTACACTGGAGTGCAAATAGCAACCCTATGGTGGGCACTGAAGTGAAATAAGGAACCTCTGCTGGGCATTAGAGTATGGTAAGGAGCTTGGCAGGCACTGGAGCATGATAAGGAGCCCATTGGGGGCACTGGATTGTGACAAGGAAACTTTGGTAGGTAATGAAGTGTGACATGAATCCCTGTGGGCATAGAGTGTGACATGGAACCCTGTGGTAGGAACTGGAGTTTGACAAGAAACCTGTGGTGGGCACCAGAATGTGACAACTAACCCTGTGGTTGGCACTGGAGTGTAACAAGAAGCCCTGTGATGGACACTGTAATGTGACAAGGAGCACTGTTGTGGGTATGGAATATGATAAGCAGCACTCTGGTGAGCAATGAAAGTGTAACAAACAGCCTGGTAATGGGTACTGGAATATAACAGCAAGAAGCCCTGCAGTGGGCACTGGAATGTAATAAGAAGCCATGCATCAGGCAATGAAATGTGATAATGAGCACTGTGGTGTGCACTGGAGTGTGACAAGGAACCCTGTCGTGTGGACTTAAAAGGTGACATAAGAATCCTGTGGAGTGGTAGGGACTAAAATGAGACAAGGGCCTCTCGGTGGGGAGTGAAAAGGTGACAAGTGAGGCAGTGTTGTGGATTTAAAGAGTGACTGTAATGGATGCAGAATTAGTAAGCAGTTGCAATGTGCCATCTGGTGGGAAAGTGAAGATCACAGCATACAAGAACAATTAAGAGCCAGTCAATCACCTTGGCTTGTCAGTTTCGCATTACAGTGACAATGGATCCTGTGATAAGTGCTTGAAGCTAAACAGAAAACTGCCAGCAGAAGAAGGCTTGGCAGTGTATCCAGTCTGCCCTGTGAGGTGGTACATGGCCACCTAGAGGACCCTTGACAATCCCCCACCACCCAACCTCCCCAGTGCCCTGCTCACAAAGGTGGAAAAGGCTCTCTGGTGGGCACATAAAAGGCCTATGTGGCCTATGGTGGGAGTTATAAGGTAACAATGGGCATGTCATGACTCTTAAATGTGACACTGAGCTCTGTGATGCTTGTTTGAAAGGTGACCAGGAACTTTATGGTGGGTACTATGGCATGAAAAGGAGCTCTGTGGTAGATACTCAAAAGGTGATAAAAAGACCATGTGATGGGTTCATAACAGATGACAAGTACTTCTGTGGTATACATGTGAAAAGTGACAAGGTGCAACAGGTTGCTGAGGCAACAAGGGCTCAGTGATGGAAACATGAGAACTGAGAAGAGACCAGTGACTGAGCATTGCAAAGTATTACTGACTAAAGGGAGGGACAGGGAACCTTTCTTTGACTATATGTAGAGCCACAAATCTGGGAAAAGAATAAACAGCAACCCTTACTCTGAATCTAAAAAGATCTGGACAACAGGGGTAGGGTTTCAAACATCCATACTTTTAATGATTTGGGATTGGAGTGTCATGAAGCTCATCGATGTGAATCATAATTTTAGGAACCGTTCTCAACAGTTAAAAGAACTGTAAGAGACCTCTATTTCTCAGTTAAACTCTACCTCTACTTCTTCAAGAGTTGCCAACAAATTGCAGGGTAGGGGACTGGCAATTAGGGTGACAGCTGAAAACAATGCCAAACTAATCTGATGGATGCACTTTCTGATCCTGATTCAAAACCACATGACTCAGGCATTTTCTCTTGTGCAAGCCAATGCTCCCCTTTCTATCAGAGTTTTCATGAATTAAGCAAGACACCATTTCAATTAGAAATAAACTGTATGTACAAGTTTAATATTTTGCTGTGCTGTTCCTCATGTGCTGTTTCCTGTATATCAGGATTGGAAAAAGATGCAGTCTTGAAATCCGCATTCCCCACATTTGTCACAGATCCTTGAACTTGTACACTTCCCCATACACATTACAAAGCCCAGCCAACCTGAGATGTGGAATGTGATAAGGAACCACATTTTCCTGAAACAGCTTCTGACAAGCAACTGTAGATGCAGAATGCAGATTCTGAACAGGAATTTGCCAGTTATCCTATCCACCAATGTGGACTAACAGACAATGAGATGGGTAAGTGACGCAAAAGGAAGCTAATGGAGGCAAAGTACTACCTGAGATTTTTAAATCAGGAACAGAAAAAACAGCAAAGTAGAGAGCCAAAAAGCTTGATTCAATTCAAGTTTGGGACAACCAGTGTTATTTAGGGATCAGAAACTCCATTTTTACCACAGATAATTAATGTCACTGGTAGAAAAACTAATACATTTATTGTGACTTAATCTGAAAAAAAAATAAATAAACTGATGATGGCAAACAAATATCCTCATGTTATTCATCTCTGGGATATTTGTTTTCTTTATTTATTTTATTCATTTAAGTCTTTGGTAACTGGTAAGTGCACTGATCCAGGGACCATTTTCAGACATGACCTGGACCACACAGGTGGGAGTTACAGAGGTAGTGACAAGTTATACAATGAGTACAAGCCATGTGGATATACAGACATCATTGGTGAACAAAGTGGATATACAGACATCATTGGTGAACAAAAAGTGGACACAGGAAAATAAAATTAATGAGAGGCTGAAAAAAAGAATCAGTGCATCATGATAAGCAACAATTATTATACAATTATTTACTAAGGATAAGTGGCCAGTGCAAATTAATGCATGATATAAAACAAACAAACAAACAAAAACAAACAAACATACAAGACAATAGTCAAGTGGAAGAGCCCAAGAAGCAGGCAGTGAGGGGATGTAAACAGGAGTCCAAAGAAATGAAAGAGGGCAGGGAGGCCAAAGCAGCCCAAGAGGAAAAGTCAGAAAGGAAGGGGAGGGTTATCCAGGCTAGCGACCACACGTGGCCTCATCAAGCAGCCAGGATTTGATACTAGTCTTGAAAGTAGCATGGGAGTTCAGAGAGTGGATGGGCATGGGGATTCTGTTCCACAGAGTTGGAGCAGCTACAGATAACGCCTGCTACCTATAGCCAAGGAGACTTTTGGGATATCCATGGGGGGATGAGGATGCACGCAGATGCCTCAAGGAGTTCTGGTCTTGAGGAGAGACGATAAGGGGAGGCTTCACCACGCCTGATGGCAATGTCCAGGAGGCAGCCAAGCCCAGATTCAAATCTGCATTGTTGTGGGAGCCAGCTAAGAGTCTGGTAGAGGTGGCAGTGGTGAGTGAAATATGGTGCCAGGAGAGTGAAACGACATGTTGATGTACATGGAGTAGAGGTGCACACACGAGACTGAGGATGTGTGTGAGAAAATAGGGGAGCAGTAGTCAATCAAGGATAGCAGGTTGCCTTGGGCAATAGCTAAATGGGCTTCCCTGGTCAGGAGTGAAGCACCAAGTTTCTGGTTAATATGGCAGATAACAGAGGAAATATGATCAGAAAAGGAGAGGATGGGTCCAGGATAACTCCCAGATATTTGAACGTTAATACATTTTCAAGTACAGTGTCATCCGGTGAGAATACTGAGAGGATGGACCCAGCCTTGCGATGTTAGATAGGAAGGGTTTAGAAACAAATAGCATGGATTTAGTTTTTAGTATTAACAATAAGGTGATGTGAGTGGAACCAAGTGTGTGCTGCAGAGTAGTTATTGGAAAAAGCCTGGATATATTCTCAAGAGCCTTGTCACTAGTGAAAAGGACAAGGTCATCTGCATAAAATAGGGCATCGTAAGTGAGACAGTCAGAGAGGAGAGAGTTTATTAACAGGGAGAATAAGAATGGACCCTGGATGGAGCCCTGGGTACACCGGCAGTGACTGGGAGGGTGGGGAGGTGGAAGGTCCTACACATACTGACAGAGCTCTATCTGAAAGGTAACTTTTAAACCACTGCATAGTCTCATTAGAGCAGCCAAGGTGCAGAGAAAGGAGAGTAACAGGGTGGTCGATCAGGTCAAAAGCTTTAGACAGGTCGATTAAAGATTGGCACCCATTGCCCTTCAAGATCCATGTTCCTAAGAATATGATTGTTAAACAGGGCAAGGGCAGATGTGATGGAGTAGTGTTTACAGAAGTCATGTTGCTGTCTGACAGTAGGTTGTGTGCCAATATAGTTGGATAGTTGTCGTGGACAATCCTTTCTAGGAGTTTACTAATGTGGGAAGCAAGGATATAGGTAGATAGTTATCTGGGGATAGTGGGTCACCAGTCTTATAAAAATGGGACCACCTTGGCATGCTTCCAAGTGCTGGGCACTGAGGAGGTAGTCAATGACAGGTTAAAGAGGTAGGTGATTCATTCCATGGTTCATTCCGCTGGCAGTTGTGACCAGATCCCCTCACCAGGGGCTTCCACTTCACTGCCAGCACCTGGCTTTTTACCAACAGGGCCCAGGAAACCTTTTTCTGACTTCCTCCTTTGCACAAGTTCAGAAAGGTCAACACAATAACTGTGGGTAGAGTGTTTTCCAGAGATGGACTGCAAACAGAGTCCAGCAGAAATAGAATTACCCTTTTAAATAATACACAGTTACTGATTCTATAAAAATAGACTCTTTACTAGAATACTAAAAGTATTTACACCAGGATGTATTTACAGGAAACAAAAGGTTATGCATTCACTAAGAAGCAGAACATAAAATCACATTAAAAGATAGTTTCAGACTGTTTCTCTAGTGGGATCTTTTATGGTAAAGTAGTCAAGGAGGTCAGAATCCACAGCAAGAAAAATATATAATCTACAGAGAATGAAAGGATACACCCTGTGTGAAAATATTAGAACAAAGTTACATAGCAGCTATGGCATTACTTCACTCAAATGGCCAGTGTGAGCCAGTGGCTTCATTCTATACCCTCCTGTGCTACCGTGATCCGACCCAACCCATTTGAAATCACCTAGGAGGGTAAATTTATATAACTGTCATCTCATAGACTCAGGGTTTAAATGATCCTATAACCTTCTCCTACCACTCAAATACTCTGAAGCACTTATACAGTGCACTGTGCCTGCCACCTCTGACTGATCTAGCCATGCTGCTATATGGGTGCCTGCCACTTTAATACAAAACAATAAAGAGCTTAAAAAGGCACAGAAGTAAGAATTTAAACAGTTAGGCACTATCACAGGCGGGGCACGTGGAAAAGTTGCATTCCTCACCAGTGCCTCAGACTCTCGTGAACAGGTGGGCCCAAACCAGCATTCACCAATGCAAGCCACCTGTCCATGGCTCCTCCTCTCCCCAGTGCACAGATCTCTGCAGGGTGGCCAGGCGAAGTCGCAGACCCAGGCGAGCATCCAATGGGATGCCTGTCCCGGGCCCAGTAGTGGATCCCTTTGCACCGCCACGCACAGGCCCAGTGTAGTGCATGCCTACAGCAGGCACCCGACCCACATAACCAGGGATGGGCTGGTGTCCCCGGATGGGAGGATCAGTGTGTGGGTCTGTGCCACCACCACCCACTGACTCTGGATCCATGAACTGACTCCAAATGGACCCAGCCCGCAGCTGGTACAGCCGCCACAGTGCGCCAGTAAGTCCATGGCATGGGTCTGTCCTAGTAGTCCACACAATGGCCAGCCATTTGTGCAGCCATAGGATACCCCGAACTCCCCCACTGTGTGGTGTATGCACAGTTCACACCGACTGCTGTGCCTCGCTGGATTCCTGGCAGGGCACCGCACACTGCCACAGCTGCCGGTGATGCGCCAGTGATGTGGAATGACACCAGGCACCGCGCTCTGACCAGCGGTCCCTGCCACCCCTCACTGCCCATTTGGCCATTGCAGCCAGGGGTTGCATCCATGTCCCACTGCACCTGACAGTGGGCTCCTGTGGGTGGGCGAGTGGGTTACAGCAGGGTCTACCTTGGTGTACCCTGTGTCACCCACCGCACACATGAAGCTACACCACGTGGTTCATGAATACCGCGAGTGCTGGAATGCCCCGTGAACACCCAGTGTGGAGCAGTCTGTGGATGGTAGGGATCAGGTGGGTCTGCGTGTCTCCCCCATGAAGCATGCTGCTGGGGGGGCACAGTGGGTGTGGAGAGGCTACGCATCCCAGATACACATGTGTATCCACTGAACCCCATTAGTGCAACACGTCCTAAGTTAGCAAAGCAATACTTTCATAGCATGCCATGATCCACCATTGTTTCTGCTTTACTGGCACTTGTTCCGGGGTGGGTGGGGTGGGGTGAGGGTGAGGCAGCAGAGGCACTGGGTGATCTTGGCATAATGTTCAGACCCTTGCCTTGCAAAAAATTTAAAATTGTCCTTATCTCTTTGCCTGCTGCACTCTTTATTGCTTTATTACCTCTACCCTCCTTTACCTTACCTGCCTAAACCCTTCAAGGTTGTTAACCAGCTGGGCTCCTGGTTTATGATCTAGTTAGCCTCCTTGATGGGATTATTTACTTGTATATCACACCTAACCATTATTATATGATGGATAGATACATGCAATAGCACAAGTTGTGCATTGTGGGAGATATATGCCCTTCTCTGTTTTGTGCTCCTTAGCACACAGTCGATGAGCACCTATTTCTTCCAATAAATATTTATTTATTTATTTAACATACTTCAGGATTACAACCTTTGAGACAGGGACTCATTTACAAAGGCTCTGCATCAGAAAAGCAAATACAAACACTTAATACATATAGACATAGAATGGCAGCTAAAGGTTACAGTTTTTCGGTTATTCAATATTGTAGAATCAAGATCAGCTATACATTGCATTGAACATGTTACCATGAGCTGCATTTTACAGTTTTCAGGAGAACAATAAGTTTGCTGATAGAGGGAGGGAGTAACAGGTCTGATATTTACAGCTAAGTAGAGAATTAGACAGATATCTTGTGAGTCTAGCCAAAGGAGTCATTGTTAATAGGTAATGTTTGTAGCCCTATCAGTAGGAGCTCAGTGGCGGAGTGGTCCCGTAAGATGATAGATAGATGACCTGGCACTAGCTGGTACATTGGCAGCACTGTGAAGCAAGAATGCTCTTTGAGGGCTGACTTGAAAGGTCCTAATTTGGAGATGGAGGAGACGTCGGAGAGGAGTTTGTTGTACCAGACTGGGGCCCTGTGTAGGAATGACCTTTGGGCTAAGGAGGTTAGCACATATAATATAGAGAATACTAGATGTGCAATCTATGCACAACCAGTGTGTTATGACACAGATGGGTCCTGATTCCATCTGACCTTGAGAGCAAAGCTCGAGAGGTCTATGGGAATCAGAACCCTGAGGTGATAGAACACACAGGTTGTGCATAAAGTTGCTCATCCTGTATTTTTTATAGTATATAGTAGTATTATGTGAAATGTGTGCATTGTGTTTTTCTTTCCTCTTTTTCATAAGGAAACTGACTTGTGAAGTATCTAGAGGATCTAGAATACTGTCACCACAGAATTAAATAGAGGAAAGCAACGATGTGCCAGGATTCACGTGGTTCTGCTGCAGTAGTGACATCACTACTGCAGCAGAACAACATAATGACATCACTACTGCAGCAGAACAAGCATATTCCAGGCATGGAATTTCATGCATAACAGCATTCCACTATACACTATAACACACTGGAGTGTGTTAATGAAAATATAAAATGGCTTGGTAGTAAAATGTTTGGTTTGAAAATGCAGCACTGTGGATTTGTGAGTATATGTAGACATCCCAGGTGACCTGGTTTGTCCAGTCATAGAGCAGTATTTGTGGTGGCCATCTGGACCCATTTATAAATAAATATATGTTTTTTGCTATGTCTGCTGCCCTTCGCTCATTTACTTGTCCATACTCTGATCCATGTAAAGGCACTTTATAGACAAAAATACCTACTTACAGTATCATATGACATCATCAAATACTAGGGTTTTGAACAATGTTTTAGCCAGCTTGCTCTAAACTACTTCTTTCCATGAATCTAAGCATTTTACAAAATGTTTTCCCTTTCAGGACAAGGAGGTGGGTGGGGTTGGGGTTCATGCACATTTAAAGACAAATTTTATAATGATGCCATTTGAACCTATGAAGAACAGTTGTCTGGTTGGTTTGGGGGATGATACTCACGGTTTTTAATCATCCATCCCAGTCCCTGTCTAAAAATGTTGTATTTGTCATGGTCTTCTGAGTGCACCAAACAAATGCATTTATTGGCAAGTAGTAGCAGAAGTTACCAGCCAGCTGTAGACCATGAGCAGGTATCCCAGTTTTTCATAAAGAATTTCTGGTTACCTTATAGGAGATACTTGAAGATCAAGCAGGAGGAACAATGTGAAAATCTTTTGTATGACTCTCTTTGTCATCTAGAAGGAGCCAACAGCACTCAAAAATGCTTCCACTTTTCTGTGATCAAAGTCAAGAAATGCATGAGAGTAATTCTTGAAAAGGTTTATTTATAGATCCAGTATCTTCTTTTATTTTGCAAATGCCATAGGGCTAGAACACATCAAAATACATTTCAGGCGCTGTACAAAGGAGCTATGCGAAACATTATGTGCAATGCAATAAATTTCATTTGGCACAAAGCGCTACCATAAGCTCGATTGACCTCCAAATATAAGTTTTGAATAGCCCTAGGGGCTACCACTGGCTTTAAAACACCAGACCTGCATTATATTTAAAAGCCAATCAGGATTTTGATTTCTTGATGGTAGATTGTGTGGTACCAGTGAAACTTTACAGAATTGCACAGTACCTGAACAGTATTCCAGTGTTTTCTATCACAGTGACATTTGCAAAATACAAAAATATACTGCCCCTATTAATAAAGCTTTCTGAGTCATTTGTACATTTGATTTTGGGACCATGTCTGTCTGGATCATCAGTGTAAAGAAGTAACATTTACATCCTTAATATAAAAATAAAAAATATATATAAATGGACTCGCTTTTTGCATGTACATAGAAATCTATTCTAAAACAGGGTGAATAAAATGAAGATATTTTATGTAGGTATTTATTTGAAAATTGGTAACTGGGAAAGGCACCTTGAGTCGAGGCCCATTTCTAGGTGTGACCCAAGGGAAGGGTTACAGGAAGAAAAAGCTAAACAAATACAATGCATTTCAAAGGCGCACACATATAGCGCAGACACAGGACAGTATTAATACTTTAATTTATAGGCACAAACATAGGCTCATATACTGAAGAGATCCCTCTTAGCCAATCAGAATGCAGGGTTACTGTCTGGTTATTCTGTGATAGCCTGACAGTAGTCTTGAATAATGGGACAGTGGTTCTGCACTCTACCAATCAGAGATACCCAAGAAAGGCTACAGTCGTCTGTAAGAAACAATTCCTGCTTTCTCATTTTCTCGTTTCTCACAAACATGCTGTAGCATGAGGATTTGCCAGTTTTAATTTTTTCCCAGTATAATACGGATAATACTATAGTGGTCTGTGTTTCCACAGTAATAACTAGACCAGGGCTTAATAAACACCTCAGCCTTTGCCTCGGTATTTAAAACTTGGTCTGGTAGTACCTCCTAAATCCAGACCACTATGGCATTATCGCTATAATAAAGTGCAAGTTTATGTAACAAAGTAGTGTAGTTAATTATGCAAAGGAAAACTGAAAAATGTTTTCAAAAAGGAAACTGACAAGCTAGGAAGTGCAGCTGGTAACAGATTATTTGTGGAAAGACAAAGCCCTGATTAATGAGGAACAGGGGGGGCTCCCATGAGGAACAGGTGCAGGTGGGATGTGTGAGGAGTTTCTGCAGGTGCCTGTAGGAACCAGGGAGGTATACTGGTGGAGGGAAGATGGAAGCTTGTTCCAGAGTGTTGGAAGGCAGTATGAGAAGACAGACTGTCCACCAGAAGAACAGGGGCATGGAGTGAAGAAATTCTCTGGGTCTTGGTCCTGCAAAAATGGGTCAAGATAAAATCATTATTTTATTTATTTTTGTAATGATTAAACATTTAATGAAAAAAGGAATGAAGGTGGTGTTCTTAAGGCAAGCTGAACAAGGAAACAGTTTTGAAATATCTGAAATTTCACATCTATTACATATGATTGTTTTCAAAAGCGCTTCATAGGAAACATATGAAACATATAGTCAGTGTATCATTATGCCTGCCCATATTCTTCACAATGTTGTGAGTCTCTGTGAGTTTTTGTTACATACATATGGAGTATTCCACTTGACCAGACTGCATAATCAGATTTATATTTGCATGAGCACGTGGAAAATACTTTAGTCATGAATACAGTCAAGTGTAATAACTGATTTATGCAATACAAAGACATGTTGCTAATATAAACAGCTACTCATCATTCACTAAATGGTTGATGACATATGTACAGTACCATACTGTATATGGAAATAAACATATTTTATGAACTACTGCAGGTGAAAATAAATGCTTATTTACATGCATGGAAAATAAATGCTTTTTCATGTATGTCTACCTGCAGTACTAAATAAATAGGAAATACATAATGTGTTACAGTGGAATATTTATCACCACTAGTAAGTGATAAGATCCATAACTCACAAGAGGTGACGCCACATTTTGCTATGAAGGACATACCACTCATATGTGGATATAAGTGTAACACAAACATATGAAATTGCCAGGAGAAACAGGTCTCATGGTCTATCGAATCTGCTCAAGTGTGCAGCTAGCACCACATCATCGCAGCTCCCTCCTTCCCCTTTCACTTGCCCTGTCCCAACCCCTCTTGAAACTGCCCACCATCTTACAATTACACTGTCTCGCCTGGTAAGGTGTTCCATTTGTCCACCACTCTTTCAGTAAAAAAGTCTCCTCATCTCCCTCCTGAATCTTCCCTCTCCAATCTCAGTCCATGCCCTCTCATGTCCCTCCCCTTTCTCATCTGAAAATCCCTTCTATGTTGGTCTTGTTTATCCCTTCATATACTTAAAGGTCTCGATCATATTGCCCCTATTCCTCCTCTCCTCCAGTGAATACATATTCAGCTCTCCCAGCCTGTCCTCGTGAGGGCTTGCTCTCTAATCCCTGGATCATCTTTGTGGCTCTTTACTGCATCCACTCCAACAATCTGATGTCCTTCTTCAGGAAGGGCGGCACTGCTGCATGCAGTACTCCAAGTGGGCCTGACCAATGACCTATACAGGGCAGGATAACCTCCCTCCTTGTGGAGGAAATCCCTCTTGCAATACACCCCAGCATTTTGTTGGCTTTTGCTGCCACCTTCCTGCACTGAGCAGAGTTGTTCATGTGCCCTGTAATGATCACTCCTAGGTCCTTCTCTCTGTGGAGCTCCCCAACTGTACCCAATTCAAGTGATAATCCCTCCCTTGTTCCTGGCTCCAAATGCAGAACCTTGCACTTGGCACTGAACCCCAACTGCTATGTTTCCGCCCTCTTGCAGCTTAGTCAGGACCTCCTGCAACTCCTTCCACCACTCCATCATCAACCACAGCTGCCATCTTGGTATTGCCTGTGAACAGACTAATCCTGCTCCAGATCCCATGTGAGGATATCTGCAATAAAAATACCAAACAGCACTGGTCCCAGTACCCGATACATATGGTACCCACTTGTCACCGCTTTTGGTGACGAGAGGTCCACCCACCACCACCCTTTGCTGGCTCCTCTTTAGTCAGTTTGTGATCCATTTCACCATTTTTGGTCCTGCCCCCACATATTCCAGTTTCTCCCCAACCTCCCATGTGGCACTGAATAAAGGGCCTTGCTGAAGTCTAAATACAGGACATCCACTGCATGTCCCTTGTCCAGTTCCCCAATCACCCAGTTGTAGTACTCCAAAAGGTTTGTCTGGCAGGATCTGTCCTCTACAAACCCATGCTGTTGACCATCCTGGAGACTGTTTTCCTCCAAGAAGCTCACTAGCCTCTCTTTTAGGATGGCTCCATAAGCTTTTCCATGATCGATGTGAGGCTCACTGGCCTATAATGTCCTGGTTCATCCTTTGACCACTTTTGTGGATGGGCACCACATGGGCCATTCTTTGTCCTGTGGTACACATCCCGTTTCCAGGAGGTATTGAACAGGTCAGCCAGTGGCCCAACCAGGACCTCTGCCAACTAACTTGGTACCCTAGGGTGAATGCCGTCAGGTCCAGGTGCTTTGTCCGCCCTTAATGCCCTCAACCCATCTTGTACTCTGCCTCTGTAATCACTACATCTGTTGTCTCCTCCCTCCTACCAACCCCTCACCTGGGTATCTGCCCCTTCTCCTGCATGAATACAGAGCAGAAGAAGTATTTGTTCAGTGTCTCTGCCCTCTTCTCCACCCACCCCGTCCTTCTCAATCCTCACCAGCTGATCCTTGCTCCTTCTTCTCTCTCTATGATGTAGTGGAAGAAGTCTTTTCTTCACTTTTGATTCTCCGCACCAGTCTCAGCTCCCTGGATGTCTTGGCAGCATTGACCAGTCTGGTAACCTCCGGGACTTCTCCATGTATGTATCCTTATCTTCACCCCTCCCATATTTCCTGTACTTTTGAAATGCTGCCTCTTGGCCCTCACCCCTTCCATAACCTCCTGTGTCAGCCAACTGGATTTCTTTACCCTTCCCTTCTTGGTTTTCTTCCTAGTGCAAGACTCTGTAACCTCCGCTTAGCCCTTCCTTTATAATGTCCCATTTCTGGTTTGCATTCATGTGAGGTTGCATACTTGCCAGGTGCCTGCCCCAAATTTCCCCATCTTCTTAAAGTCCACCCTCCTGAACTCAATCACCCTTGTACCCATGCCCCTGTTTCTTCCCCATGTTGAAAGTAATAACATGTATTCTAAGTGAAAATAAATATTTTGCTCAAAATAGCATGAATTACCTGCCCATGTTTCTCTACTGGTGTCATATATTAAGATTATGTTGCCTCTGATTGTATACACTCCAGTTTTATAAGTTAAAATTGTTGATTTCTCAACCCCATGATGAAATTTTGAATATTATTGACCTGCGTGAAGTACTGTATATGCACAGATAGGCAAGTTTCACTGATCAGGTTACTTTCCAGAGCAATTGTTATTACAGTATTAACTTTCAGTCTAGTAAGTCTCTATGTAACCCCTCCAAATGGGGGTTCCCAAAGACTTCCAGGAGCTTGCTTGAATGCTCCAAGCCTGAATGGTGTTTATGCTTAAGCCATTTATCTGTGAGTGTTTTTAGAGCCTCTGGTACTGTCTCTTTAAGAACTGTCTGCTTGCAGACATAATTAGTTTGTATGGGGGGACTGTGTGTTCTTTTGCTTGAGTACCACTCGAGCTGCTGCCAATTCACTCCATTTTGCAGTCACTAGGAGTGCAAAGGGAACCTATCTGAAAGATGTAACTGTTTGCCAGAAATCATTTAGAGTAATAATGAAAATACAGTTTGTCTAACCTGCTTTCTTTGCAGTCAGAACTGTGTTTGCCTAGTTCTTCATTCTAGTTTTGAACTGCTGAACTGGACCAATCAGTGTGGGTTAAGGTAGCTCTAAAATGGTGCCTTGGACGAATCAGAACTTGGACTCGAATCTGAGCCAGCCACAAGAGGATTGTATGGGCAGTGACTCTGGGAGATGTAGTTTGGACTCGGCCTTTTTGGACCAACAGGGGCAGTCTATTGTGAGTGACAGCCAATCCAGCCAAGAACTGGGAGGAACTGAAAGGAAGTGCCCGGTTTTGTCTGCTGGAGTTTCAGTTGAGCTCTGGCAGTGAAGAGGAAGGAGCCTTGTGCTTTTTGTGTGCAGTTTTAGTCGGAACGGTGTAAAGCCCAGAGTTCCGGTTCACAGCTTGTGCAACTGCTCGTAGACTGAATCCATCCTGTGAAGAGAATCAAAGGATATCTGAAGAGTAGAAACCAGGCTCACCCTGTAGAAGACTGGAGAAATTGCTGAATTGCGCTCAGTCTGTCAGGAACTGAATCTGCTGTGTGTTCTCGGGTACTGTGCAGTAATTGCGATCGGGATAGAGAAGCAGCCTGCCTGGTATAGTACTTTCTTTTTACCATATAAATGTGTGAGGAGGCTTGTGTAGCTCAAGTGATACCTGCTGCCATTAAAGGACTTTTGCCTGTTACTGTTTACCATATAAATGTGTGAGGAGGCTTGTGTAGCTCAAGTGAATCCTGCTGCCATTAAAGGACTTTTGCCTGTTGCAGTTTGTCATATAAATGTGTGAGGAGTCTCGTGGAGCTCAAAAGTAGCCCTGCTGATGTTGAAGGACCCTATCTTGTTTGGAGGTCGTGAGTACTAATTCAGGGTCGCTCCTGTTGAATTGCCACATTGAATCCAAATGGAATTACTGTACTGCTGCCTGTTTAATTTTTCTTCTCTGTGAAAGGGCCTCACCAGCTGCCACGGGCTTGGACTAGCCACTAGGGCTTGGGCACCCAGGACAGTAACTGGTAGGGATAGGCCTGTGCACAGAGTCATAGGTAGATGAGTAAAGTGATAAGCTAATTAACCTGATTTCCCTGTCCTTGTTATATCCCCTAAATAAATCAGAGCTGCTTGTTTCAGCAAAGTTATACTGCCTGAGGTATTTGTCTATGTTAAAGTATTGTACTGTTATTGTTGCACTGTATCTTCTTATTTTACAGGGGTCCCAGTGCCTGAACCAGTCCTGGGGTGCGTGTATACTGGGAAGGTAATTCTGATATACTGTGTGGGCCACTAGTGGGGAGAAAGGGGGTTGTAGTGTCCCAGAGGCTGTGACCAAGTTAGTTTAACTACTGCAAACCCTGACCTCTGGGTGGAGGCACCCGCCATCGGATCCAGGCCCTCAACCTGTTAGTGGCAAATCAGGCAGGGGTAGTAGCCCCTGGGATAGCGCCATCTCGGGTTACATCTTGGAGGCTCACCGCTGGGATTGTGTGTCCTCTAGTGGCCATATTTACAAACCACTGTTAAGAAAAAAATAAATGGGTACCCGACAGAAGTGGCTGTGCACCGGCTGGTGGAGGGTGTACTGGGGAGGAGATCGACCCCAAATGCTATGCTTATCCTGGACATCCCCTGGTATCAATACGGACACTGTACAGGAGTACTTTCCAAGGTAGAAGGTTTACAAAACCCTACGGTGGTGGGTCGGCATGCTAATCTGCTCACCCACACTTTCCTGGCCCTAGTAGAGTTTAAGGATCCCATAGATAGCTCCAAAGTGCCACAGACCATTACCCCAGAGGGAGCCCTCACTGCTTGGAGAGTGATAACTAAGGACAGTAAAGACCAGGGGGAATGAGCCCCCACCACTATCTGAAACTTTTGAGGAGAAATTTGCTAAATGGTTGCTGGGGAAGGGAAAACTGTGGAGGACTTGAAGAAACTATTCTTGCCACCTGGGGTGTTCCTCCCCAACACCCTCTCCAGTTCCCATAATGATGGCTGAACCAATGCAGACTCCTATTTCTGCAGCTGCCATTAGTCACGACTCTTACTGAAGGTTGAGGATCTTCTCTGGCACCCTCCCACCCCCCCAGGGAGGATGACTGGGAGACCTGAATAGACTATGTTGCCCCAAGTGCTAGAATGGCAATGCTCGAAGCCGAAAAGTGAAAGAGGGTTAGTGAGAGCCTCCAGTCCTGCCCTGGCTACCATCCGTGCTAAACGGGCCAGTAACCCTGAAGCGATGGCACAGGCCTATCTTGAGGCCTTGGAGAATGTGTATGGGGCCCAGATTCTGATGAGGACCTATGGTGGAGAGTAAGAAATGCACAACAGTACCAAGGGAGTTGTTGTCTGTGTATGTATCTCGCTGGAAAAATTGTTGCAAGAATGCCTCAGAAAGGGGTAGTTTGCCAGCGACTGAACTGGACCGAACCAGGCTGGACAGGATCCTTAAGTCTGCCCCTTCTCAGAACTGCTGTTGCTTCAGTTACGCCTTGCAAATCGACTGGAATCCCCATCCTCCTATGATGAGTTAATGAGAGAAATTGAGGAGTTGAGAAAAGGCGACCTGGAGGGACCTGCACTAATAGCTGCGTGTCACCCGAGTGATTGAGGGTGACCCATCACGTGAAGTTCAGGGCAGAGGTTGGCAGTCAATGAGTGCTCTGACAAGGAAAAAGATATGCCACAATGGGGAACTATTGAGAGAGATCCAGAAATTCAAAAACAGTCCCTTTATGAAGGCCACGCCTGCAAGTACGGGCCCGCACCTATATCCGACTGCATCTGCTATGGGGTGGGGGACCCAACCATGTATCTCCTGCTGATAACAGCTCCAAACTCAATTCCTTGACCATGGAAGTGGAGAAATTGACGAGATGTCTCCAAATGCTTATCACACTGCAGACAGAGATGGCACCAAGGTTTCCAGTTAGTAGTACCCCCGCCTGCCTCCCAGTGTGGCGCCCGGCCACTCAAACTCAGAAAGTATGTTTTGCTATAATTGTGGGAAGGATGGGCACATGAAAAGGGAATGCCGTCCCCAAAAGACACTGACAAAGTTGCATATAGGCTACAAGGAGAGCTTGGAGAACAAATCAGTGGTTAAGAGGTGCACGTAAATGATCCCAGTGAGGGCACCAAAATGCTAACTCACGTCCTTTTGTGGCAAGGTCAGTTGCCCAGGCCCCCACTACTGCCTCTCCAGACTGGTCCAGAATAGTGGGTCCCTCCATGGAGACCACTGTAAAGGTGAATGGAGTGTCTACAAGAGCTGTATTAGACAGTGGCTCCCAAGTGACAATTATTTTCCAGGATTGGTATCAGAAGCATTTGTCAGATGTACCTTACAACCATTAGAAGGACTGCATGTATGGGGGTTAAGTGAGAAGGCTTACCCCTATTCCTGTATATCCGAATTTGTTTGTCTTTCCCCACCTCCGTGGCTGGAGTGGCTGAACAAGTAGAGACCTTAGCCTTAATGTGTCCCCCACTGAACTGTATGATGGTGTCCCTTGTTGATTGGAACAAATGCTCATATGTTCGAAGGCTGGCACAGTTGTGTTATGAAAAAAGGGGTCAAATAATAGTAGAGCTTAAGAGTTCTGGCTTTAATTAACAAGGCCTATGAGGCACAGAGATGCTGAAAAAATAGAACCAGAGGAACTGGTCGGAATTGTATGGAAGAAGGATCCTGAGTCTCTGATCCTGGCGCCAAATGCCCAGTGTACCTTACAGGGAGAGGTCCGATCAGAAAGGATGTTAAGAATAAAATATTAATGTTGGATGCACCAGGCGATGGAAAATTGCCAGAGGGACTGCTGGTCAAGCCTAGTATTTTGCCCGCTAGAGCCCATGCTTATGCCAGAAGGGTAATGGTCCAAGTTCATAATGTGTCTGAAAGAGACATTCAGTAAATAGAGGTTGCATCCTGGCTAATGTGCATTGTGCAGACACTGCAGTGCTACCCAGCAGCAAGAGTTCGAGGAAGAAATGACAGAGTAAAGCCTGACTAGTTTGTTTGGCGACTCTCCATTGCCAGCTGAATGGAAAGTGAGGATCAGTGAGAAGTTTGCCCAGAGAGACCAGGTGTTTTCTTTAAAGGAATGGGACATAGGATGCATGCAAGGAGCTGAGCACAATATCCGGCTGCATGACGAAGACCATTTCGTGAGAGGTCTCGATGCCTGGCACCTGCTGACATAGATGATGTGAGACAGCATCTGCAAGAGATGTTAGCTGCTGGTGTAATACAAGAATCCAGAAGCCCTTATGCTTCCCCCATTGTGGTAGTGAGGAAAAGAATGGGACAGTAAGGATGTGCGTGGATTATCGCACCTTAAACCGGGGACTATCCCTGATCAGTACACAATGCCCCGCATTCAGGATGCTTTGGGCCGCCTCAACGGGAGCAAGTGGTTCTCTGTGTTGGATCTCCGCAGTGGGTACTACCAGATCCCGATGGCCCCAGAGGACCTTGAGAAGACAGCCTTTATCTGTCCACTTGGCTTCTATGAATTCATGAGGATGCCTCAAGGATTTCAGGTGCCCCAGCCACTTTTGAATGATTGATGGAGCGTGCAGTGGGGACATGAACTTACTAGAGTGCCTGGTATACCTAGATGATGTTATTGTGTTTGGCAGCTCACTGGAGGAACATGAGAGCAGATTATTTAAGGTATTGGACCGACTGGAGGACTTTGGCCTTAAACTGTCCATTGATAAGTGTCAATTTTTTCAAACATCAGTAAAGTATGTGGGACACATAGTATCCACCGAGGAATAGAGACCGACCCAAGTAAAGTTGAGGCCTTGACCACCTGGCCACAGCCCAAAAATCTAAAAGAACTGCAAAGATTCCTGGGATTCTGTGGTTATTATCGGTGTTTCATCAAGGACTATTCAAGAGTGATCCGCCTTTACTTAACCTTACTCAAGGGTATCCCCAACCCACAAAAATACTAAAAGTCAGCTCCCTCAAGACTGAAAGAGTGTATTTTCGTCCGAGTGAAGTATTTGGGGCCCGCTGGACTCCTGATTGTGAGACTGCTTTTCATGAGATCATATATCAACTTACCCATGCTCCAGTGCTGGCCTATGCCGATCCAAGAAAACCTTACGCCCTGCACACTGATGCTAGCTTGCAAGGGTTGGGGGCTGTGTTGTACCAAGAGCACGAGAATGGCTTGAGACCGGTGGCCTTTGCCACTAGAAGCCTGACCCCATCCGAAAAGAACTATCCTGTACACAAGTTAGAGTTCCTAGCTTTGAAGTGGGCTATTGTTGACCAATTCCATGAGTACTTGTATGGGGCTAAAATACTAGTAAAACTGACAATAATCCTTTGACCTATGTGCAGACCTCAGCTAAGTTGGATGCCACTGGCCATAGGTGGCTTTCTGCATTATCTACATACGACTATGCTCTTGAATACCGAGCAGGTCTGAACCACATAGATGCTGATGCTGTCTCCTGGAGGCCTCTTCCCAGAATGATTGGGTCAGATTGGGAGAACCTGACATTCGGGCACTCTGACGGAAGTTTGACAGGGAGGAACAAATGTCCACGGACGCAGTGGACTGCATGGTGTATTGCTTGGGACCTCTGAGAATTGCATACCTGCTGCTTATTGCCACTTTTCTGCAATAGACATTGGTGCACTGCCTCAGCTGGACAATGACAGTATTCGGCAGGCTCAGTCCTGCGATCCCATGATCAAATCAGCTTTAGAAGCCCTCTGTGCAGGAAAAGATGTGTCCAAATTATGCTCCACTGATTTGAGAACTACACTGTCATACAAAGAAGGTCCTAAGTTGAAACTGATCAATAAACTGTTATACAGAGAAACAGTAGAAGAGGGGGACAAGTAGACAAACAACAACTAGTGCCGCCCACTGCCTTCGAGACTCAGCATTGAGGTCCTTGCACAACCACATGGGGCACCTTGGTATAGACAGAACACTTGACTTGGTGAGATCCAGTTTCTATTGGCCTAAGATGGGGGCTGATGTGGAGCAACACATTCAACTTGTAGTCGCTGCTTACAGAGGAAAGCTTTGCTCCAGAGGGCTGCCCCTTGTTAACATCACCACCAGTGCAACCCATGGAACTGGTCTGTATTGATTTTCTGAGTTTGGAGTCAGATCAAAGAAATATCAGTAATGTGCTGGTGGTCACTGACCATTTCACGAGATATGCCCAAGCTTTCCCCACCAAAGACCAGAAAGCATCCACTGTGGCCAAAGTACTTGTAGAAAACTTTTTGTTCACTATGGGCTCCACAAAGAATCCATTCTGATCAAGGGAGAGACTTTGAGAGTCGTCTGATCAAAGAGATGCTTTCTCTGTGGGGAGTGCGAAGTCCAGAACCACTCCTTACCACCCCAGGGGACCCACAGCCTGAACGTTTCAACCACACTTTGCTAGATATGCTAGGCACCCTGCACCCAAAGGACAAGCCTAGATGGAGCCAACAAATTAGCACCCTGGTACATGCTTATAACTGCACCAAAAGTGATGCCACTGGTTCCTCCCCTACCGCCTGATGTTTGGAAGAGAAGCTCGACTACCGTAGATGTGTGTTTTGGGGTCTCTCCTGATGGGGTTCAAGCTGACAACTATTTACAGTATGTGCAAAAGTTAAAGGCCCAGCTAACTCATGCGTACCAACTGGCTCAAATCATGGCTGCCAAAAGAAATCTGGCCAACAAAGAAAGGTATGATAAAAGGTGAAAGCACAGGAACTCCAAGAGGGAGATCGGTGTTGCTAAGAAATCTGGGACTGCATGGCAAACACAAGATTGCTGAAAGATGGCACCATCTCCTCACATTGTAGTGGGCAAACTAGATGATCTGCCAGTGTACAAAGTAAGGCCTGAGAATAATTCAAAGATGTAAAACAATGCATAGAAATCATTTACTGCCCATTGGACAAATCTTGATTGAGTCTTAGCCCCAGAAGATGCCCCTCTGGACCAGTGACTAGAGCTGCTGCTAAGAAAAGATCAAGAAAGTCTGCACCTACAGAAGCAGAGTTAAAGTGTTCCTCTCCACAAGTCCCAGTTGAGCATGACTGTCAGTCCATATCAGAAGAAAGTGAGAGTGACTTTGAATACTATCCTTCTTACGAACTGAGTCAATTGATTCGGGCAATCCCTAGTCAATACTGGAGATGAAGCTGGGCCTTCTGGACTGTCTAAGCCCCCAGCTTGTCCCTGGAGCCAATGCTCCCAGAAAGTGAAGTGCAAAGCATCAGATCAGATGAAATGGAATCATTGTGCATGGTTGAACTGTTTGAGCTTTCAGGGAGGAAAATGATGGATTAGGGCAGACTGGTGATACACCAGAACAAGAAAAGTATTTTGAGTGCCCTGACAGTCCACTGCCAGTGTCTGAAAGCTTCCATGTGAGCCAAATGTTGTGGACTCAGAAACTGTAACTCCTGGAGCTGAAAGTGCCTCAAGTACTAGCCTCTCTACCCCCATGGAGACTCCCATGACAAGTGAGAACAATGCTGAAAATGAGGCTCAGAGTGCAGAGACTGTAACAGTTCCCCTAGAAAGACTGGTCGAGTTGTAAAGCCTGTGGTGCACCTCAGTTATGATTCCCTTGGGAGGCCTGTGGACTTGTCTCTCAATGTTGTCCATAAAGGAGTGTATGTGTCCCTGAGTTAATTGCCCAAACTGAGCATCAGTGCTAACTCCAAGTTACTTGTGTTGCCTTCTATATGGTGCCTTGCCCCATCCAGCCCCAAGGTAACTGATAGGAAGGCGCCCTCTTCAGGTTTCGTGTACAAGAGGTAATAATTTGAGTTATGGTACAATATGTGTGTAATACTGTGTAAAGAGTGACGTACTGCAAATGTTTCAGAAATGTGATCTTGGTAAAATGATATATTGACTGATGATTACATGTGTGAGCCTAATGCAAATTAATATGGTTGCAGCTGAAACTTATAGGTACTTGTTGACGCGGACGTCAAGCTTTCCAGGCTCAGGAAGGTGTAACCCCTGCAAATGGGGGTTCCCAAAGACTTCCAGGAGCTTTGCTTGAATGCTCCAAGCCTGAATGGTGTTTGCTGCTTAGCCATTTATCTGTGAGTGTTTTAGAGCTCTGGTACTGTCTCTTTAAGAGCTGTCTGCTTGCAGACATAATTAGTTTGTATGGGGGACTGTGTGTTTCTTTGCTTGAGTACCACTGAGCTGCTGCCAATTCACTCCATTTTTGCAGTCACTAGGAGTGCAAAGGAACCTATCTGAAAGATGTAACTGTTTGCCAGAAATCATTTAGAGTAATAATGAAAATACAGTTTGTCTAACCTGCTCTTTGCAGTCAGAACTGTGTTTGCCTAGTTCCCATTCTAGTTTTGAACTGCTGAACTGGACCAATCAGTGTGGGTTAAGGTAGCTCTAAAACGGTGCCTTGATAATCAGAACTTGGACTCGTAATCTGAGCCAGCCACAAGAGGATTGTATGGGCAGTGACTTGGGAGATGTAGTTTGACTTTGGTGCCTTGGACCAACAGAGGGCAGTCTATTGTGAGTGACAGCCAATCCAGCCAAGAACTGGAGGAACTCAAAGGAAGTGCCCGGTTTTGTCTGCTGGAGTTTCAGTTGAGCTCTGGCAGTGAAGAGGAAGGAGCCTGTGCTTTTTGTGTGCAGTTTTAGTCAGAAACGTGTGAAAGCCCAGAGTTCCGTCTACAGCTTGTGTAACTGCTTGTTAGGACTGAATCCATCCTGTGAAGAAAATCAAAGGATATCTGAAGAGTAGAAACCAGGCTCACCCTGTAGAAGACTGGAGAAATTGCTGAATTGGCGCTCGTCTGTCAGGAACTGAATCTGTTGTGTGTTCTCCCGGTACTGTGCAGTAATTGCGATCGGGATAGAGAAGCAGCCTGCCTGGTATAGTACTTTCTTTTACCATATAAATGTGTGAGGAGGCTTGTGTAGCTCAAGTGAATCCTGCTGCCATTAAAGGACTTTTGCCTGTTTGCTTACCATATAAATGTGTGAGGAGGTTGTGTAGCTCAAGTGAATCCTGCTGCCATTAAAGGACTTTTGCCTGTTGCAGTTTGTCATATAAATGTGTGAGGAGTCTCGTGGAGCTCAAAAATAGCCCTGCTGATGTTGAAGGACCCTATCTTGTTTGGAGGTCGTGAGTACTAATTCAGGGTCGCTCCTGTTGAATTGCCACATTGAATCCAAATGGAATTACTGTACTGCTGCCTGTTTAATTTTTTCTTTTCTCTGTGTGAGAGGGCCCCACCAGCTGCCACGGTTTGACTAGCCACTAGGGCTTGGGTACCCAGGGACAGTAACTGGTAGGGATAGGCCTGTGCACAGAGTCATAGGTAGATGAGTAAAGTGATAAGCTAATTAACCTGATTTCCCTGTCCTTGTTATATCCCCTAAATAAATCAGAGCTGCTTGTTTCAGCAAAGTTATACTGCTTGAGGTATTTGTCTATGTTAAAGTATTGTACTGTGATTGTTGCACTGTATCTTCTTATTTTACAGGGGTCCCAGTGCCTGAACCAGTCCTGGGGTAAGTGTATACTGGGAAGGTAATTCTGATATACTGTGTGGGCCACTAGTGGGAAGAAAGGGGTTGCAGTGTCCCAGAGGGCTGTGACCAAGTTAGTTTAACTATTGCAAACCCTGACCTCTGGGTGGAGGCACCCGCCATCGGATCCAGGCCCCTCCACCTGTTAGTGGCAAATCAGGCAGGGTAGTAGCCCTGGATAGCTCCATCTAGGGGTTACATCTATATCTACCTACAGTATGCACCTGTCTGTCTGTCCATCTGTACACCCTCTTGTTTAACCTCCGCTCTCTGACACACTGCAGGTTTCAGAACTTGTCCATCTCTTCTATTTCTGCTTGCCAGTCCCACTGCAGTCCCTCTGTTGCGAGTCCCTCCACCTCTTTTTCTCATATTTTATTTATTGAAAATTGGTAACTGGGTACACTGAGCTGATGCTTGTTTCTCCATAATATCCAGTGGGAGGGGAGGGAGTACAAGCAGAACAAGACATAATTTTAAACAAGACCCCAGTCACATGTTCTGAGGAAGGCAACCACTCTCAGAATGGATCTCTCTCTCTCTAACACATATGTGCAGACACACACACTCTGCAGTTTTCTTTCCTTATTTGGGACATGGTATTAATTATCTCCATGCTAAATTGTCAAACATCTGAGGCCAGATCTCAAAAGTTAGCATGGGTGCTAAGGAGTATTTGCCTGCATTAACAGGGTTTTGCACCCATTGTTTGAGTAGTCTATATTCAGAGACCCCCAGAGTGCAGGCAAAATCTACTATCACCTGAGTGCCATGCAAATGAGGGGTTCCACTGCATACTGGTGCAGCAGCAAATTCAGTGTTTTGCGTTGGCGGTAAATGGCACCCACATGGGCACTGTTTACCACCTTTGCAGACCTAGTCTTAATGGGGCACAAACCCTGGTGGTGGGACAGCACACGTATCCGCTGCCCCCACCCTTCGGACCCCATCCCAGGGTAGCAATGAATTCCCTTGTGTCCAGTGGCACCCCCACAATCTGGTCACCCATTCCACTATCATAAATGTCTTCCCTGGTGCCTAGTTGCACCCCGCCTTCCGATCACCAGTCCTGGTTGGTATCAACATGTTCCTGGTGTCTAGTGGCACCACCGCCTCTGATCACCCATCCTGGAACCAGCCACATCCTCTCTGGTGTCCAGTTGCACCTCCCACACCACAATCATCTGTCCTGTGACATGTACGGTAATCACTGGTGTCCAGTAGCATCCCTCCCAATCTGTTGATCACCCATCCTGTGATGTGGAGTGTAATCTCTGGTGTCCATTTGCATCCCCCACCCTATTCCCCCAGCCCCTATCCACCGTACAATTCTATGGTGTCCAGTGGTACTCCCCACCTGCCAATCATACATCCCAGTGCCAGTACATAGACCCTGGTGCCTAGTGGAACCCCACACCTCTAAATGCATGTCCCTAACATGCCAGTTTATGCCTTGGTGTCAAGGGGTACCCCTACTGGCTGAGCACTCATTCTAGTGATTCTACTAAGTCCCTGTGGTTAGCAGACCCACCTGATCTTGCCTTCCAGCCCATACATTCCCCAGTGTTGCCCAGGTGTAATATGGCATCCTCCTACTAACTCCCAGTCCAGGTAGCCAAGCGATCCCTGGAGTTCAGTGACCCTCCCCGACAGTCACCAACTGAACCTTGAGTATTTCTGTTAGCTAGATAATGAAAGCTAGTGCCTTCAGTACTCAGGGTCACTGGTGTGATCCTGGCATGTGCTTTGGTGAGTCAACCTACTGTGTGGCACAGGGCATCAGAGAAGACTTTTCTGACACATAAAGGAGAGAAGGAGCTATGAGGACCACATAATGAGGGTTTGAAAGGTTGGGGAGTGGGTGGAGAAGGGGAGAACAGGGCAGAAGCACTAAAATGAGTACTTCTGTTCTGTGTTTACAAAGGAGAAGGGGCGGACAGCTACCCCGAGGATGGGGAAGGTGGGCAAGGGGGAAGGGGTGATTGATGGGGTAATTACAGAAGGCAGGGTGCTGGAGGGTCTGAAGGTACTAAGGGTGAATAAGACACCAGGTCTGGATGGCATTCATCCCAGGGTGCTGAAAGAACTGACAGGGTACTGGCTGGGCAGCTGGCAGACTGTTCAATACCTCCTGGATGCAGTCTATGCATAGGATTCGAGGATGGCTCACGTGATGCCCTCCACAAGAGTGGCCCAAAGGATGAACCAGGCAATTACAGACCTGTAAGTCTCACATCCATTGTAGGAAAACTTATGGAAGCAATCCTGAAAGAGAGGCTGGTGACCTTTTGGAGGAAAATGAACTTCAGGACAGTCAGCAGCATGGATTTGTCTTTGGAAGATCCTGCCAGACCAACCTAATTGAATACTATGACTGGGTAATGAGGGAACTGGATAAAGGCCATGCAGTAGATGTGCTGTATTTAGACTTCAGCAAAGTCTTTGATTCAGTGCCTCATGGGAGGCTGGGAGGTTAAGTTACAACATGTGGGGGCAGGAACAAGATGGTAAACTGGATTGTGAACTGGCTGAAGGGAGGAAGCAACAGGTGGTGGGGGCACTCTTCCCCAAGGACGGTGACAAGCAGGGTGCTGCAGGGCTCTGTCCTGGGTCTGGTGTTGTTTGGGTTATTCATATTGGATATCCTCATGGGCTAGGAGCAAGATCAGTCTGTTCACAGATTATACCAAAATTGGGGTGGTGGTGGATGACATAGAGGGTGGCAGGGGCTACAGGAGGACCTGATCAAACTGGAGGAGTGGTCAGAAAAGTGGTAATTGAGCTTGAATGCAAAGAAGTGCAAGGTTTTGCACTTCAGAGCAAGGAACCCAGAGGAGAGCTACCAGTTGGGAGGGGTTCAGATAGAGGTCACAGAGGAGGAGGAGAAGGACCTAGGGCTGATGATAATGGGTAACATGAACAACTCATCTCAGTGCAGGAAGGTGGCAGCTAAGGCCAACAAGATGCTGGGGTGTATTGTGACAGGAATCTCATCCAGAAATAGGGATGTGATCCTGCTGCTGTACAGGTCACTAGTCAGGCCACATTTGAATATGCATGCAGTTCTGACATCACTTTCTGAAGAAGGATATCAGATTGCTGGAGGGGGCAGTATAGGAAATTAAGATGATCCAGTACCTGAAGGGCAAAACCTATGACGACAGGCTGACTGAGTTGAATATGTGCACCCTGAAGGGATTAACAAACAGGCACAGAAGGGATATTTAAGCTGGGAAGAGGAAGGGACACCAGAGGGAGTGGTCTCAGGTTGGAGAGTGGAAGATACCAAAGAAAGATGAGGAGGCATTTTTCACAGAGAGAGTGTTGGAGAAATGGAACACTGTACCCTAGGAGGTGGTGTCCTGTAGCACAGTGGACAGTTTTAAAAGGGTATGAGACATGAAGGCAGTATAACACAGTTGGTTAGAGCTCTGAGCTGCAGATCTGAGACCTGGGTTTGAATCCCACAGCCACCTAGGTGCATACTGTGTGATCCTGAGCAAGTCACTTAACTTCCTTGTGCTCCCAGTTCACATCTGGAAACAAGATTCGGCTTAGTGTGCTACTCCTGGTTAAACAATGTTCCCTTTCCCTTTCCCAGGGGTTTGAGGAGGGTAAAGGTGAGGGGAGAGGAGGGTAGGAAGCTGCAATATAGGGTGCTAGGCTGCGATGAAGCAGACTAACTTGATAGACTGTAAGGCCTGTTTCTGCTGGCAGATTTGTATGTTCGTAATTATGTAGATATTGGCAACTCAATTATAGAGTTGATTGTTTCAGCTGCTGGTTTAAGTCAATGATGGCATCTTATATAGATAAGTGGGACTGATGAACACCAGCGTGTCTCAAGATCCATACCCACTCTACCCACAGCCAGCATTCCACCCATCCAACACCCCAGTACCTGTGCTAGCGAGACCATGTGGAAAACCCCATACAACGATCAACATAGCTCTTCCTGTCACCTCCTCAGTCGGTCACCGGATTAGATGACAATCAGTGCACATATAGTATACTGTAAGTGTGTTCCTGTCATCCCATACAGCAGCCAGCTGGGAAGATGAGAGGAGTGCTGTGCCGGTCACCATGTAGGACTCCGCTTGGCTCCACAAGCACAGGTATGGGGGTTAGACTGATAAACTGGCTTGGCTGACATCCATACACAGCCTCTTGCAGGGATGCATGATAACTCTGTCTCATCCTAGCACTTTCCCATTCATCATAGTATATTCTTTTGACCCCAAAACTCTCAGTCCTTTCTCAGCATGTATGCTCACACCACATGTATGGGTCTATCCATGTCTGCAAAAGTATGACTCTGCCTGCATTCCTGTCTCTCTATCCTCAATAACTATGATTGCCAATACTCAATTGATGCATATCTCAAGTTAACAATGGATAGTTCAAACTTCATACAAAGCTATTGGAAGTAATGAGTTAATACCCCTGTCACTGATGCTGTTGGATTTCTCCCAGTGATTTTCTTGGTATCTCTGCAGTTTTCCCATACTACCATCTTAAGGTTTTGTTTGGTATCACACTGTGAAGGCATACATCCCACTTTCGAGCTCAGTGTCTGCTAGGGGAGAAAATAAGGTTCCTGTGCCCTCTCTGCTTGGCCACCTGATGAATCTCTGCATACTCTAATACAAGAGAGAGTCCACTTGATTAGATCCTACATACAGCCGTATGTGCTCTGCCTTGAATATCGGCTGGTCAGTGCAGACCCTCTCCCATAGGCTAATCCAGTGGCACCACTGCTGAGGAACTTAGCTCCTGAAGTCTCTCCATTTACCCCAGAGATGAACCTCCTGCCTTATCTGGTACCTCTTATCTTTGCCAAAACTTTGCCTGTCTTCTTCAAGTGTTTTGTCCCTGCACAGACCATTCTTTGGGATCGCCCCCAACAGGATATCCCTTGATGTCTTCAGGGGTTCCCACAGGACGCCTGGCCATTGAATAGCTTCTCTTGAGAGGAAACTCTGGGGTTTCTCCGCCTCCCAGAGGTCCCCATAAGTACCTCCCAACTATGAGCAATGCACAAAGGAAAATTCCCCAATCTCAAGTTTCATTTATCTGTCCCAATGCCAGAGATCCCTCCTGGCAGTCTACCCGGTTCCTAGGGTGAAGCAGTCTCCAACAGTTTTAAGTTGTCAAGGTGTGGGACCTCAGTGGCTCAGGAAGCCAGAAAACTTATGTCACAGACCACTGGCATGGCTGGCCCATCGGGCGCAGCAGTTGGACTTCCACTTGCAATGCAGGCAACCTGGGTTCGGGAGTGGACTTGGTCGCTGGAGGGCTGGCCGGGGAGAATGGCTGGAACGTCCCATGACAGCTCACCATCTCCAGGGGAGGGTGGGGGCCATTGCCCACAACACACTTGTGTGACTCAGGCGAAGGCTCTGGGACCACAAGCCCCACTTGGGAGGGATGGTGGCCAAGATATGCAGTGGACATCAGCACAAATCACCTTGATGTCAGGGGCTTTCACTGCATAGGGGAGAAAATGGAAAAATGCCTGCAGGCTCCAGGATGACAGGCTTCCTGGAGAATGCCTTGGATGTACCCCACTCACCTGGCCACTCTCTGGACCAACAAAATGAAGGATTATGGGTGAAGAGAACCCACCTTGTCCCTGCTCGGGGCAAGCCGCAGCTGCATGGGGACCAAGAGGTAGGTCCGGAGGAGCGGTGGCAGTAGGATGACCCTTGATGCTCTGAATGGTCGGGTCAGCAGGTTGTAGGGCTGATAAAAGACCAATTAAAAAAAAAACACACTGGCACATTGAGGGCACTCTCCTTATCTACTCCACAAACTCCCCACCCCCAGTGTATCTACTAGGGACGATGTTATAGTGTCAGTTTTCACTTGGCATGTTTCACTGAACAACTACCTTCCCTGTTGTAAGGATGGGTTGCTATACATAAAATATACTAGAGCCACAGACAAATATATCATAGCTATTACACATATTTGGAGGTCTACAATCATCAACATTAGGGCACTGTAGATCATATGCAGTATGCAGGCCACATTCCCATTTCACAGCACATGTGTGGGGGGAGTAGCAGGCTCATATCTTTTATTCAATATATCTAGGGCAATAGTCCCATATGTCTACTGTAGAACATAAACATATGCAATATTAATCCCGAGTTATTACTTAGCTTATCTGGGAGTTACTATACAGTTATTACACATGTTACTGCTATTACAACTCCTGTCACACCTCTACCTTGCACCTCTTATCTTGCTCTCAAGAAAAGTATCAGGTCTCCAATTTCACCCTCTTGCCCTTAGTACTACGTCACCTAGCATTTGCTCCAGCACAAATTTACTAGCAAATAAATGTTATGAAATATTACTGTTTCCACATTGTACCATTTGTTTGCACCATTCTGAACTTCTTCATTGATTTTTTGTCAGAGTTACATTGTATCCCTTTCTGTTGTCCCTTCCTCTGGATAAAACTTGGGAAATGAGCTTTGGCTGTGTGTCTTTCTCGGTCACCAATTTAAAATAAATAAGTTATACAGAATACAATATCTGGTAGTTGCAGCCCCACATATTTATTATACAGCATATCTGGGGATCAAAGTCTCATACTGTTTATGTTTATTACATGGCGTATTGTCAAAGTTTCTTACAACTGTAGTACAGCATGTTTTTTTTGTTTGGGGGCAAGTCTTTACAGCTTTCACAATAACTTTTCTGGGGAACATATTCAGATAGCTATAATAATTATAATTATTCTCTAAAGGCCCCAGCTGAGCTTTATTACAAATACTGCACATGTTTGTGGTGGTCATGGTTGAATATTTTCATTGTTGCTTCTACTGGCACTAAACAGATATCCTCATCCAAAATGCTAATTTGTAACCTGAAATGTCTTTTGTGTAGGCCAAAAGTATATAGTAAGTGGTTCATAACAGCCAATGTCCCTTATTTAAAAATATTGCTTTGTATTTGTTTTGACAGCAAGGATCTGTTCTTCCTGTCTGCTTTGCTTTTGTCTGTCAGTCATGCATACCCATCTATATCACATCTGTCTCAGTTTCTCTATCACACTTTCTCCATGTGGTTTCCTCTTATTCTATAAGTCTTTCACTCCTTTCAGCCCTGACATCAATAGAAAAGTGCCAAGATAATTATAACGCTCTAGGTCACCTTTCTTTGAAACATGTTTGTATATGTGGTTGTTTAAGTATCCAAATTGTTTCCTGATCTACGTTAGGTATAAGTCATTAGTATAGCATGACATTGTTATAAGTACCATAGTATGACTCCAGGTATAGGCAAATTAATTTCTTTCATTGCTGTGCTGGCCCATCAGTGCAGGGATAAGGTTTCTGCTTGTGAAGCCAGTGACCTGGGTTTAGTAATGAGCTCTGATTGTTGGAGGGACTGCCGGGGTGGGGAGGAGGATTGAGCATGCCATGGACTGCTCTCCTCCTGCAGGGGTGAGAGTGGGGAAGCTGCTGGAGTTCGACTGACCCCTGGTGGTGGCCAGGATCCAATGACCAGAGCTTGGCAGTGTTTGAAGGCATGTCAGATATGTGGCGTATGCACCACTATGTCATTGCACACCATGCCTCCCAAGGTACAGAACTGGGAAAATGATCTGACCACATACCAGGACATCCATCCTTGCCACAAGCCCCACACTGCTGGCCATAAATTCCTCACTCCATGTACCAACTGAGTCTCTGTTGGTGGTAGGGCCACCCCTGGTGGCCCTGCCCTGGGGGCAAGCCAAGGTGCCTGGGAGCTGATGTAGGTTGGGGATGATGGGAGGTGGGTGCAGGGAACAGGACCAGTGCAGAGCTGGTCAAATGGAGACAGAAAACATATACTAAATTAAACAAAACAATAATAACTTCTTTCATGGCTTCCACACAGGAAAGTTGCTTTCCCACCCAAGGAATGCAGATGGGGGGATGAGTTGCAGAGAGAGACAGATGAATTTTCCATACCAGTCTGGTACTTGTTCCTCCAACGCCCTACCAACGTGTGCAAGCAAAAACACACACACACACACACACACACACACACACACAAACACACACACTACCCCTGGTAAAACTAAATCATGGAAGAGAGGAGATTTAAAAACACAGAAAGAAGGTGAGCTCCAGTCATACTACTACCCATCTTCCCAGCCTAGACAAGGATCTCAATGGAACAAGCTGATATGTGATTCTGTTTTTACTCAGTCCTTGACCTACAGCACCAAGAGTGATAAACCCATTTACTGCAATTTTAATAGAATTCTTAATAGGATTTCTACCAATGATGCAAACTGTGCTGTTTTTAGAAGAGAGACTGCACATCCCCTCTGTTTTCCCAGGTAGCAAGTGCCAATGCTTTATGTTAATCAGCCTGCCTTACTCTCTGCAGGAAGGAAACTGCTGCATCTTCTTAACAAGAAGATGGCCATTCCTGATATGAGTTTGAGGGTCCTGGCTCATTTTGTGATTTGTGATAGCTGATGTAGCATATAAACAAAGAAAATTCAACAACAGGGCTTGGAATAAAGAGGCATGGAAGCATAATTTCACCTTATGACAAGACAGAAATGTGAGGGTGTGTTTTTCACTGAGGGAGAGCACGTGAAGCCTGCAATATGTCTACCCACAGTGCTACAAAACTGTGTTACATTGAGGGCTCTCAGTCCCCTGTACCATTTGTCCAATAACCTTCCACATTATTAAATACATCTCAGTATGGGAAAATGTTACTTGAACTGCCACCAACCATCACTATACCAGGCACTGTGATAAACAAAGAATTCTGCCTCCTGTGCTTTTGGTTCCTTATCTTTCAATAGCAGCACTGTAAAAGTAATACTGCATTGAATGGAGAAGCCCATAAAGCAATTGCCCCAATCTGTCTTTGGCCTTCTTGGGACTGATAATAAAAGGATTGCTTGGATTTAAACCCACAAATAGACATGAAATTGTGCTATAGTATGAGGGGCGCCTAATTTTAGTTGCATTCTCTCTATCACAATGAACTCAAAAGAAGTTGGTGCTCTTCCCATGGTCAATTTAATGCTTTTTAATAACAAGATTTAGAAAGACAAAACCTTCCCCAAACAAAGTGCTGAAGATGTGGTGACAGTCACCTTTCTAAACGGCTGCCTCTAAGAATTATGTTAAATGTCACTACACATACTGTAGGAGTCTACATATCTTTGGACCTCATGCACTTTAGTACATGTGCTCAAGCAAGTAGAGCACACTGCAGGGAGATGGCATTGGCTAGTGGTTCAGACTGCAATGAATTTGCAAAGGTTAGTCATGTTCACAACAGTGAGCCCGTATGGCTAGAGTTGTGTGATGCATTGAGCTTGTGTGTGCTAGTAGTGCACACTGCATTCAGCTTGCATGAGCTAGTGGTACACACAACAGTGAGATTGCATGGACTAGTGGTGCACACTACATTAAGCCTGCATAGCTTAATGATATACACAGCACTGAGCATGCATGGGGTAGTGGTGCACACTTCATTCTACTTGCATGAGTTAGTGATGCACACAGCACTGAGCTTGCATAGGTTAGTGATATACACAGTATTAAGCTTGCATGGGTTAGTGCTGCACTCAGCATTCAGCTTACATGGGCTAGTGGTGCACACAACAGGAGCTTGCATGGGGCAGTGGTGATAGTGATGTGCTAGTTGGGAAACTTCACTTCACAGATTAATTCATAAATTCAGCTCTTTTCACAAAGTGAATCCACTGTGTGAAGTCCAAATTCACAGAAAACTGATAAAACTCCATGAACTATGAAGCTGACAATTCTGCCCCGGAGTTTGGCACTAAAGAGAAATTTGCAACATTCATTTCACAGTTGCACCCTCCACGGCCAATCACAAGACCGTCTGATAAAAGAAAATTTTCCTGGTGTCTAGTTAGCCCCCAACACCAATCATCAGTCCACTGTACAAAATATACTTTCCTTGTGTCTAGTGGTTCCACCCCACACCCACTGATCACTGATCTGTTGTAAAAATATCTTTTTCCTGGGGTCAGTGGTTCCCCTCAAATCACTGTCCCAATGTAAAATATCATTATTCTCTGGTGTCTAGTGCCCCCACTGATTGCCATCCTGATGTAAAATATCATCAGTCCCTGGTGTCTAGTGTTCTCCTCCAGCAATCGCCATCTCAATGTAATATATAATCCTTCCTGGTATCCAGGCGTCCTCTTCTCCCCCACCCACTCAACCGCCCAACATGAAAATATAATTTCACTGGTGGACAGTGGTCCATCACCTCACCCGCTCACTGCGCCCAACATTCAAACATAGTTTCCCTGGTGGCCAGTGGCCCCTTCCTCACCAATCCCTGTAAAATAACGCTATTTTCCTGGTGTCCAGTGGACCTGCCCTTCCTTTTCCCAATCCCCTGTAACATAATGTACCACCATTCCCTGGTGTCTAGAAGACCTCCACCCAGCAGTTAGCACATCACCCTGCTTCCCTCCATCCCAACTCCAAGCCAGCAACTGGCACAGCCCTCTGCTCTCCACCATGGCTGACAGCTGATTGGGCTGTCAATGAGCATACACTGTAACTCGCACTCATTGACAGCTCAGTTGCTGGCTGGCCATGGTGAAAAGCAGAGGGCTGTGCCAGTCACCCCAGAGTCAAGAAGGGGAGTAGGGTGGTGTGGCACTACCTGCCAGGGGTGGGAGGGGCTCTGCTAGATACTAGGGAATGCTGGAACATTATGTTATAGGATTGAGAAAAGGAAGGTCAGGTTCACTAGACACCAGGAAGTAACATTATTTGCAGGGATCAGGTGGGGAGAGACCACTAGCCACCAAAGAAACTATATTTGTATGTTGGGTGGGTGATCAGGTGGGGGAGGGACCACTGAGCCACCAGGGAAGGATTATATATTACATCAGGATGGCGGTTGGTAAGTGGGGGCCACTAGACATCAGGGACTGATGATATTTTACATCAGGATGGCAATTGTTGGAAGAACCACTAGACATGAGGAAAGGATATTTTTATAATGGACCGGCAATCGGTGGGGGTGCAACAGACACCAGGAAATGTTATTGCATACAGTGGTGGGGGTAGACCACTAGACACCAGGAAAAGTTTATTTTATATAAAGGGCCTGCAATTGGGGGGCAGTAGACACCAGGGCAGTGTTATTTTGCAAAGAAGTAGTTGTTGGAAGTCATTTTTGACCCAACTTTGCCTTTGTGTACCCCATTAAGGAGAAGAAGGCAAAATTGCAAGGAAATCACAAATGGTGAATTTCCCAGCAATAGAAAAACTCTCATAAATGATCTGCAGAGGCGGATTTGTCAACTTTGCCGGAAACTTCACCAGAGAATTAAAACTTTGTAACGTTTCTATTGTGCCTCAGTGCTTGCCATAGAACAGCAACATTTATCCTCATTTATTCACTCCATAGACCTGATGTGCCTCCCTACTATTGTTAGATATGAATTAACCTCCTGGGCCCAGCTCTCTTGTCTTCCTCTCCAACCCTGAATGTCACCTACTTGGCATCTTCTTGTACTCCCTCACCTTCTCACCAACCCCTGGCTCCCACCCCTCTGCTCTTTTTTCCCTCTTTCTCCATGCTGATGATGGTAAAAGCAACCCAGGCCCTCAACACCCCTATCAACCACTCTAATGTCACCTGAGCAAGGCAGATTGGTCTAGAATTGCACACTTAAATGTTTGCAGCCACCCATCCAGGTTCCCAGACCTTGAGGCCTAGGTATCTCTCTATAAACCCCATGTGCTAGAGCTCTCTGAGATCTGGCTGAAACCATACAACTCTGACCCTCTTACCATCTCCCAGGTTACTCTATCCTTCACCTGGATAGACCAGGAAGAAAAAGCTGGGGAGTAGCAAAGCATGTCCAGGAACATATCTTGGCCACCATTGTTAGCTGCTCCAATCCTCTCCTCCAGTGAATGTCTCCTTGCAGAACTGATCCTGGGTTCCTCAAAAAGTTCTACCTGGCTGCTGTTACAACTCCCTACTGGAGGTATCTCTGGATTATTCATTCTTCTCAATGGCATAGGATTACTCTTTCTTACCAAGAACACCTTATTGCTTGGGAACTTTAACCTTAATTGGTTAGCACCCAGGAACCCAACTATGCAAACCTCCTGAAAACACACACAACCTTGAGCAACTGTCTCATCCCCACCAGGCACAATGCCCGTATGCTCAACCACTTGCTGCTCGACTGATATCCACAAATCAGGTGGACATGGTCCCACAGGTGGGTATACTGCCAGACTCTATAAGTGACCATTCCCCTACTAACGCCATGCTGTCCACCAAAATCAAATGTCCCTCCCCGCCCCCCACCAAGTACCTGTCATTCAGAAATTTTAACTGCCTGGATCCCATAAATCTTCTTGAGGATATAAGAGTGGTGAACTGGTCTGCCCACTACCTCATCAACAATGTGTCAGATGCAGTTAGCTTCCTCATAAATGCCCTCATTCAGATACAAACCTTCACTTCCTCTCTCACTGCTTGAGGGTGAGAGGTGGCTGCACCCAATGGATAACCAAAGAGTTACTATCCCAATGAATGAGAGGGACAGTAAATGGAAAGCTTATAAAGCATCCCCTTCCCCAACTCTGGAATGCCTATAGGTATTTACACAACATATGTAAGCAAACTGCCAAATCTCTAAATGCAGTCTACCTTAACCTTCAAAGGAACAACCTTGGTGATCCTAATCACTTGACCTCAGTCAGGTCCTTGCTTAACCCCAAGACCCATAGCCAAGTTACTAAGCTGACCTCCCCTCAGGACCCCTGACTTGATCCTCTGAGATTGTATGGATTTTTAACAAAAGATTTTCTGACCTCTCCACCTATCTTACCAAAATACACTCCCGCCATCCCCAGCCCTGGTAGTCAGGATAACTACTCCTTCCATCACCACCCCTCAGACACCCCCTTCTACTTTAGAGCCATCAGCCCAGGTATTACCACCAAGCTCCTGAGTCCCTCCTGCCAGGGGTAGCCTGGCAGTGATGGGCTTTTTCCTCATTCCTAAGGCTCATCTGTCTGGCAAGCATTGAACCCTCACCTTCATATTTAACATTGCCCTAGGGGATTGTGATTGGTACGCCCACTTGCCTGCTTTGCTCTGATTGGGGCACCTTCTATAGCCTGTTACAGTGTTCGCTTAATTCTGACTTCAGCTCTCGCCTGACCTGAAATTTTCTCCCACCCCACCACCCCTCTCCCAGGCCTCCTTTAAATACACTCATGATCCGCCTCCTATATCATATTACTGCTTCATTGGCCTAGTTTCTGACTGCTGCCAACCTATGATTGGTATCCGAGTGTGGCCAATAAGACTGCCCTGTGTGAATATCTCTTGAGCCCCACCACTAACTAAGCTGCTCCTGCTCTCCTTGTTCCCTTTCTGCTGTATTTTCTCATCTAGGTTTTAAGTGAGTACCTAGGTGGGCAAATTACTTGCCTAGAAAATATTGCACTAATACAAATCACGAGACCACTCAATCTGGGACCATGGCTCTCCTTATTGTGTTTTTATTGCTCCTAAGGTGCAGAGTTTTCAGCAATACAGTGCAATTCAAGTACCTCAATGCAATTCAGTTCTCCAATGTACCTTATCAATACCTAATGTTATAACGGCTCACCATGCAGACACTATGTCATTCTCCTCTCCCTTTAGCCTATTCCCCGGTTAGCCTACACCCCTTGCTACTGTCCACACCTATGTCTACTTAAGCACTTACATTGATCACGATCAACTGTCATTACAGTGGTGCCGCCTCTTATGCAGCACGATATGGGTTGTCATTAAGAAATAAAAAAGCAGTCTCCATTCTTATAAGCTCCTTAAAGAAAGTTATACTTGCTTCTCTCTGCTCAGGAAATGTGGAGCTCAACCCTGGCCCCCCTACAACTTACCCTACTTATCGATTTTGTTGAGGTTACAGGTCTCAAAATGATGATGGTCAACATTTTAAGCCTGCCTGAAAACTTGTACAGCTGCAAGCCTGGGCTGCACACGCTAACCCTGACCTTATCATAATTACTGAATCATGGTTAAAAAGATGAACACTGATCAACAAATATCACTGCAGGGCTACAATTTATTTAGAGCAGATAGAGAGTCTAGAAGCGGGGGTTATCTATGCCAAATCTAAGTACTTGATCACCAATATTAGTTGCAAAATCTAGCCAAGGAATTTGAGTTAGTTTCATTGAGCCTTCATCTCCCTCCTCGGAATGTATCACTACCCTAGGTGGCTACAGACCCCGCCTGGTGGTGATGAAGTCCTTAATCTTTGAAATCTATGTTCAGAGATGCAAAACTGAAACAATATTTCTAGGAGATCTAAATATGGACTGGTTGTCACCTAAATCACACGGTCTCAAATCCCTTTGTGACGAACTAGGTCTTGGGCAATTAGTCAGTGAACCTACTAAGAACAACACTCTAAATACTGCCAACAGTTCCATTCTAGATGTGGTACTAACCACCCATCCACACAAAATATCTCATTCTGCAGTGTTTCACAACGACAAGAGCGATCATGGAATTGTTGCTTGCATAAGATCTCAAATTAAGGCCCGCCGAACCCATTTTATAACAAAAGATCCTTTCGCAAATTCAGTGCAGTAAACTTCCTATCTGACCTGAGCATGATCAGATGGTAAGATTCTACCTAGCCAAAGATGTCAACAAGGCAGCTTACATCCTAATGACAAACTCACTACAATAATAAATAAGCATGCCCTTTCATCAAAGTAAGGGTACGAACAATTCCAACCCCTGGTTCACCTCGGATCTCAAGGCAGCCCTTATAGCTCGAGATAAGCTCTGGACAAAGCTAGACATTCCAAAGAATCTTCGATTGGCAGGCCTTTAGAACAGCCAGGAATAACTGTGTGAAAAACTTTGCTCTGCTAAAGCTAACTATTATATTTCTACTCTAACAAGCTAAAGGTAACCCTCATAAAATATGGAAGACTATCAAAGTTATAGAAGGACGGCCCATGGCCCTCTGTCCCAACAAAGATAGTTGCTGGCAAGATTGTGGAAAACAAGTCCCTAATCCTGGAGGAACCTAACTCCCACTTTGCCACAGCTGGATTAGCTTTTGACTCGTCACCTTATGCTGGTGCTGCGTGAGCCAGCATACCCTCCCCCACATCTAGTCCTGCACCCAGCCCTTCCAACTGCGTGAGACAACTTATAAAGAAGTAGAAGATTCTCTTAACTTAGACACCAAAAAAGTGCAGGGGACGATGGCTTGGAACCCTTTTCCTAAGGTCAGGCTACGCCCATCTCACTGCCCCAATTCTCCACATCTTCAATCTTTCCATTACATCTGCTACTGTGCAGTCCTGCTGGAAATCAGCACATATCCTCCTCTATTTAAATCTGGTGACCCATGTGATGTAAACAACTATAGGCCTATCTCCATATTGCCTATCCTTTCTAAAGTTCTCGAAAAACTGATCCATATTCAGTTAAAATCACTTGGAAACCTTTCTCTCATTAACGCAGCTCAATCTGGCTTCCGGCTAATCATAGCACAATCACTGCACTAGCAAAAGTAACCAATGTTTGGATCTCTGCTATAGATCCTAAGAAGGTAACTGGTGCAGTCTCTTGGACCTCAGCAAAGCTTTTGATACTGTTGATCACAAACTATTAGTCAATTGCCTTGCAAAGTTGGGTGCCACATACCACACCACCCAGTGATTCTCTAGCTACCTAACTGGAAGATTCCAAAAGTAAAGGCGGAAGACTTTTTCTGCTGCCTTGCCAGTTGCAAGAGGAGTCCCCAAGGATCCATCTTAGGCCCCATCTTGTTTTCTTTGTACATTAATGACTTAGATGCTAACATATTCACGCCCAATCTGCACTTTTTTGCAGATGATACTGTGTTGTATACTTCTGGCTCATCGTTATCTGAAGTCAAGGGAGTGCTTCAAGCAGACTTCGTACAACTTGAGCATAATGTAATAAAGGCAAAGCTTCTGCTCAATGCTAAGAAGACTAAAGCGATGATATTCTCCTGCAGTGCTGTCACAGGACCCCCATACCCTTGCCCAAGACTTCATTGTCTCCACGCTAAATGAGCCTCTGGAAGTTGTAACCAGATTTAAATATCTGGGTATCTGGATTGACAATAAATTATCTTTCAATGACCACGTCAAGATGTCTCTGGAAGGTTAAAGCAAGGTTAGGTTTCTTCTACAGAAATAGGCCCTTTTCCCCTTGAAACTCGAAACAAGCTTGTACAGGCCACTTTTCTCCCCTACCGACATATGGCGATGTAATCTATTCCTCCACCACTCTTGCAAATCTAAGTAAACTGGACATCCTTTATCACCGTGTGTGACAGTTCATTACCAACTCCCTTACCGTCTCGCACCACTGTGACTTATATGCAGCTGTTGGTTGGACATCCTTACTACTAGACTCTGCTCCATGCTGGGCTATGGACTCAAACTGCTCCTGCAGAAATTGCCAAGCTATCTCTCTTCCCTTATTAGTATCTCACATAGTGCATACTGTTAAGAAAATCTGGCTTTATTATGCTTGACATACCAAGGACGGACTTCCTTTGTAAACGTATATTGCATATGCCCTTCCTCTATTTGGAACCAATTATAAACCGTATTGAAACTAACTAGCACAGTTTCAATAAACTTCTACAAATCGCTAAGTTCAGCCAAAATAAAAGACACCTGTAACTGTCATTAAGTCTCTTCCTTCCCATGTGTGCCATATTTATCCACTGGTAAGGTATAATTGATTTGTCATATTAACTGCTTTCCTTCCCTTCTACTCCTGGCTTTATCTATGCTTACGCTCCACTGCTACACTATCAAATCACTCCTCCCCCATATCAGTTGTAGTCTGTTGTTTGTTCTAGCTGCCAAAATATATGTATTGCACACACCAGTCATCATGTTTCATTTATCAGTATGCAACCTGTAAGTCGCTCCTGTTTCATATCAATGTTTACCACCTGCGGTCACCCTATGTGGTACCCTTTGTATGTATATCCGCCTGTATCATGTAACGCATTTCATGTATATACTGTTATTACCCATCTGTGTTTGTACTTTAGTGTTTATGTCACAGGACCTCCTTGTGAATGAGCTTGCTCAATGGAGTTTTCCTGCAATAAACTTGAACTTGAACTCTTACACTTAATTATGGTGCTGCCTACAATTGGTCTCTTTCCAAAGACTCTTGGTAAATGAAAAGAAAGCAAAAGCCATGTTATTCGGATCAAAACCATTTCTCACAAATGTCTCCAAGGCAAACTCATCCTCCTTGTACCCACACCTGCTGCCCCCATCAAAATGTCCCTAGTGTTAAATACTTAGGTGTTACCCTGACCCTTCCTTATATTTACCGACCACATCTATAATTCTGTGTTCAGAGTTAATCAGAAGCTAGGTGCCACATACCACCTAAATCTACTCCTGTCTTGAGGCACACCTAAGCATTTGCACAAAAGAAAACTTCTACCCCTCCTTGAATAATGCTCTCCCATCTATTCCTCATATCCTCACCCTCTGTGCTCTCCATCTATTCCTCATATCCTCACCTCTGCGCCTAGACTGAACTCAATCTACAATAGTATCGGTTACTTTGTCCTCCATGCCCACTATTCTACCCATCAATGTGTATTGTACTAGTCACTTGGTTGTCTACCACTGCAAGGACAGTTTGACTATGCCCTTGGCTGCTTAGTTGACAATACTCTGAGAGGCGGTCACCTGTCCCCATACTGATCCCTCCTTACAGTCAGAGTGGCAGCTAGGAGATTCTGCAAATCATCCGTCTCCCCCACCCAGTTTCAAAATCTCTACTATGGGCAGTAAAGCCTTTTCCATCTCTGCCCCTCCTATGGAACAAACTTCCAACATCGCCCGCTTCTTCCACCTCCCATCTTTTCAAAACAATTTCAAAGACTGGCTGCTCTCTGAATCCAAATGCCACTGCTCTCCCAGGTAATCTCTGGCATTCCTTCCTCCGCCCCCACCACCACCTATTAGCAGGGTCTCATCCTTGTTATACTCACCACTTCCGCCTCCTGTCCTCTTCCCCCACCTTTTGGGGCTGCTGTTGTCTCCTCCCTACTCTAAGTTCCAGCGCTATTTGCTAAGGGAAGTGTTGTACTCAGTTTCTGAGTTCCAATCTGATTGTTGACCTGTGCACTATTCATGTACCTGAATGCATTCTGCACTTATGTATCATATCTGAGAATTATGTTTTGTCTTTGTGTTTTGTGACCTGTATTTTGGCCTGTTGCCTGGCTTGTAACTATGTATTTGTGACCTATGGTATGCTGGCTTTTTTCGCACCTCGTACCTTGTGTAACTGCACTTTATATAATGACCCTTGTTCCATAATTTCCTGCATTTATTGTTGTTCTCCACACCTGTATTGCTCAATGCACATGCTGTGGCTTGGGTAATGCCTGAAAACGGTTTCTTGGATCAGTGCACCCACCCAGTTATCAAAGACATATATCAATAAATACATCAATAAATAAATATTGGACACCACATTAAGCCTGTAGTGGTCCATAATGTACAAAACATAGAGAATGATGGATAGGCAATCGTGTTATGGATTTTTACACACCTGAGATGTGTGTAGACCATAAACCTCAAGAGTGAAGCTTGAGAGGTTTATGAAGTCATCACACTGAGGGTGTGTAAACAAAATCCATAAGAACAGTTGTTTGTCCTTTTTGTTATGGTTAATGGTGCAGGAGGAATTCCAAAGTTAGTTAAGCATGCTGTCAGACACACAGAGATACACACACACACACACACACACACACACACACACACACAGTCTGTCTCTCTTCTCCAGTACATGCATCATTTCTTTTCTTTTGTTTGTTTAAATTTAAACTGTAGAACTGTAATGTGTAATGAGTGAGACTAAGCCCAAGGAGTCAGCCACAGTCCATTCCCAATCACAGTCACTGTCTCCCAAGCCCCGCACAAAGGGTGCAAACAGCAGGATCAACTAGATTTTTTAAGTTGTAAAGGCAGGATCAACTACATAAATATTGAAAAGCTTAATAATTTACCTGCAATGATACTGAGAGACAAATGATTAGTGCAGTCTTGGTAACAGAAAAAGGAGCTGCCATGTTTGTGGAACTGTTCAGCCCACCCACACAGAGAATAGGAGCCAATGAGGTAAAAGTGCAAATGTGACTGATGGTAGAGTTAGAGGAAATGCCATAATAACCAAGTAACCCAGTTATTATGGCATTTAAAACACATCGAGACCCTGCAGTAAAGGGGATAACCAATAATTATAATGAGCTTTATTGGGATAGTGGTGCACATTACATTCAGCTTGAATGGAATAGAGAAGTACAACATAGATCATGCATGGGATAGTGCTGCACACAGCATTCAGCTTGCATGAGCTGATGACATATACAACATTAAGCCTGCATGTGCTAGCAGCACATGTTGAATTCAGTTTACACGGGTTAGTGATACATATGAACATGGGCATGCATAGGCTAGTGATGCACATAGCATTCAGCTTGCATGGCTTAATGATGTACACAGCGTTGATCTTGCATGGTCTAGTGCTGTACATTGCACATTACTTGCATGGGTTAGTGCTATATGCAGCACTGAAGTTATATGACTTAGTATGGAACACTTCATTCAGCTTGCACAAGTCAGTAATGTACACAATACTAAAACTTGCATGGGCTTGTGGGGCACACTGCATTTAGTCTGCATGGGTTAGTGGTGCACACAGTGCTGACCTTGCATGGATTAGTGATGTACACAACATTTAGCATACATGGCTTAGTAATGTACACATCACTGAGACTGCATGGATGAGTGATGTACAAAACATTCATCTTGTATGGGTTAGTGATGTACACAACCTTAAGCTTGCATGGGGTAGTGGTGCACACTTCATTCAGCTTGAATGGGTTAGTGATGCATACATCACTGAGCTTGCACGAGCATTGATGTACTCAGCATTCAGCTTGCATGGGTTAGTGACATACACAACATTCAGCTTGCATGGGTTAGTGACATACACAACATTCAGCTTGCATGGGTTAGTGACATACACAACATTCAGCTTGCATGAGTTATGGAATACTATACATGGCATTCAGCTTGCATGGGTTAGTGAACCACACAGCACTGAATTTGCATTGATTAGTGATGTGCACAGCATTAAGCTTGTATAGATGAGTGATGTACTCAACATTGAGCTTGCATGGGTTATTGCTGCACACTGTATTCGGCTTGCAGGGGCTTGTGGTTCACACACCAGTGAGCATACATGGGCTAGTGGTACACACTGTTTCATCATTACTAACCGATGCAGGCTCAATGCAATGTGCCTGCATGGGACAGCGGTGCACATTACACTCACTTTCCAAGGGTTGATAGCATACGCAACACTAATTGTTCGTATGTGCTACTGGAACATACTGCATTTAGGTTACATGGCCTAGTGGTGTATAGTATATTCAGCTTGCATAGGTTAGTGATGTACGCAACACTGAATGTGCACAGACTAGTGGTGCACACTGCATTAAGCCTGCGTGGTTACTGATGTACATAGCACCGAGCTTGCATGGGCTAGTGCTCCACACATGTAATTTTGCTTGCATAGGTTAGTGATATACACAACTCTGAGCTTGCATAGGTTATTGGTAGACACTGTATTCAGCTTGTATGTGTTAGCCATGTCCCCAACACTGAACTTGCATGGGCTGGTATGTGCACTGTATTCAGCTTGCATCAGTTAGCAATGTACACAATTTTGAACTTGTGGGCTTGCCAAGTAACACAGTACTGAGCTTGCATTGGCAAGTGGTGCACACTGCATTCAGCTTGCTTGGATTAGTTATATGCACAACAGCGCACTCACGCCAGCTAGTTCTGCACATTGCATTTAGCTTTAATGGGCTACTTGTGTGCACTACATTCAGCTTGCACAGCTTGATGGCTGGCAGTATAGCCTAGAGGTCAGAGTAACGAGCTTTGAACTAGCTTGGTACTTGCAGCAGACCAGACCTGGGTTTGATTCTCACAACCTCCACTTGCATATTGTGTGACTCTGAGCAAGTCACTTAACTGCCCAGTGCTCCCAGGCCACCCTTTAAACAGGCACTTGTGCCTAGTGGGCTTTACTCGTTACCAAAGACTAAAAAAAAAAAGTACACAAGAGTAAACTGTCATGGGTTAGTGGAGCGCATTGCATTCAGCTTGCATGGGCTAAAGCTACGTACTGTGTTGAGCTTGCACAGGTCGTGATATACACAACAGTGAGCTTGCATAGGCTAGTGGTGCACATTGCACTGCATTTGCATGGTCTAGTGGTGTAGACTTTCTTGAGCCTGCATGGGTTGATGATGTATACAAGAGCAATCTTGAATGGGTAAGAGGTACAACTGTATTGAACTTGCTTGGGCTAGTGGTGCATACTGTCTTGAGCTTTTATAGGTTAGTGATGTACACAGTAGGGAACTTGTGTGGTCTAGTGGTCACACTATATTATAAAGTGTGCCTTAGTGGTGCACACTACTTTAAGCTTGCATTCACTAGTGGTACTCACAACAGTAAACATTCATGGGCTAGTGGTTCACATTGTATTCAGCTTTCATGGTTTACTGATGTACACAGCATTTAATATGAATAGGCTAGTGGTGCACACTGAATTCAGATTGCATGAAACAGTAATGTGCACAGCACTGAGCATGCACTGTCTAGTGATGCACACTGCATTCAGCTTGCATGGGATTGTAATGTACACATTAGTCTTAAATGCTCTAGCAGCAGACACTGTATTCAACTTGCATGGGTTACTGATGGACACAGCTTTAAGCTTCCATTGGCTAGTGATGCACACTGCATTTAGCTTGTATGTGCCACTAGTATACAATGCATTCACCTTGCGTGGACTAGTGATGTACACAACATTGAACTTGCATAGTTAAGGATGCACACAGGATTTGGCTGCATAGGGTTTGTTATGCACACAACATTGAACTTGTGTAGGCTAGTGGTGCATACTGTATTCAGTTTGCATGAGTAAGGGTGTACACAAAATTGAACTTGTACAGACCAATGGTGCACAATGCATTTATCTTGCAAGGGGTATCGATGTACACAGCACTGAGTTTATATTAGCTATCAGGGCACACTGCATTCAGCTTGCATGGGTCAATAATGTACACAACACTAAACCTATCTGAGCTTTAGGGCACACTGCATTCAGCCTGAATGGGATAGTGGCCTGCACAACTATGACCTTGCATGCAAGCTGAATGCAATGTGCACCACTAGCCTATTCATATTAAATGCTGTGTACATCACTAAACCATACTTTGTATCTTCCTTTGCATCTAAGTTCACTATAGTGTTCACCTCTTGCCCATGAATTGTCAATGTGGTGCACACTGCATTAAACCTTCATGGGGTAGTGATGTCACACAATTGAGCTTGCATAGGATGGTGGTGCACACTGTTTTCAGGTTGAATGGGTTAGTGATGGACACAACACTGAACATTCATGTGCAGAGGTGAACACTACATTGAACTTAGGCGCAAAGGAAAAGCCAGGCTCACACTCCAAAGTGGCTCCAACAGGAATCATTACTTTGGGTATCAGATAAGAATGAGCTTTTAATTCCATAAATATTTAGTGAGTAGCAGCACTAAAGATCAATGTTTCATGCAACAGTGGTGCTTTTGGAAGGAGTCCTTGAAAGAGCACCACTTTGTGTGAGAAACACTGGTGTTTGGTGCCACTGCTGCCTTTAAATACTTATGGAATGAAAGCCATTCTTATCTGATACCCAACATGGTGGTTCTTAGAACTGTTTTGGAGTATGAGCCCGGTTCTTCCTTTGCATCTAAGTTAGTACCTAGCCTGTAGCTCCATATGATGGAACTGGTGGCCACCTTCTCTTTAATTTCACTACATTGAACTTGCCTTAGCTAGTGGTCCACACTGCTCTCAGCTTGTAGAGGTTTGTGATGTTTTAACAGTGAGCTTGCATGTGTTACAGGAGCACACTGTTTTAGCTTGCAAAGGTTAATGATTGTTACAACACAGTGCTTGCATAGGTAGTGGTCCACTTTGCATTCAGCTTGCATGGATTAGTAATGTACACAACAGTGAGGTTGTATGGACTAATGGTGTGCACTACATTCAGATTGCATGGGTTAGTGATGCATGCAACATTCTTTTCTCACACGCTAGTGATGCACACTGAATTCAGTGCACATGGTTTAGTAAACAACATTGAGCTTGCATGGCCTAGGGCTACATGCTGCATTTTGCTTGCATGGGTTAGTGATGTACATAAAACTGAGCTGGTATTGGGTAGTGATGCACACTGACTTAAGCTTATGGATTAGTGATGTACACAACACTGGGCTTGTATGGGCTAGTGTGCACACTGCACTTCATCTTGCATGGGTCAGTGATGTACACAGCAAAGAGCTTGCATAAGCTTGTTGTGCACACTGCATTCAATTTGCATAGGTTAGTGATATGCACAAAACTGAGCTTTAATGGGTGAATGGTGTACACTGAATATTGCTTGCATCATTAATGAAGTACACAGCATTAAGCTTATATGGGCTAGTGTTGCACATTGCATTCAGCTTGCATGCATTAATGAAGTACACAACATTAGTCTTACATAGGCTAGTGGTGAACAATGCATTCAGCTTGTATAGGATAGTGATGTACACATTGAGCTTGCATGGGATAGTGGTATACACTTTATTCAGCTTGATGTGTTGGTGATGTGCACGACATTGAGATTGCATGGGATACTGATGAACTCTGCATTAGCTCACAAGATTTAGTGATGTACACAGCATTGAACTTGCATGAGCTAGTGTTGCACACTTCATTCAGCTTACATGGTTTGTGGTATACACAATATTGAATGTGCAAGTACTAGCATACCACATTAAGCCTGCATGCGTTAGTGATCTTCACAACATTAAGCCTGCCTGGGTTGGTGCTGCACATCACAATCAGTTTTCATAGGTTAGTGATGTACACATTATTAAGTATGTATCGATTAGTGGCACACACTGTATTCAACTTGCATGGAATCATAGTTTCTGCAACATGAGTTTGTATCTACCTAGTGGTGCACATTTCATTCAGCTTGCATTTGTTAGCAATGTACACTACACTGAATTTGCATATGCTACTGGTGCACATTGCATTCAGCATGCATGGTGTAGAAGTGCACACTGCAGTCAGCTTTCCTGGGATACTGCTGCACATTGCATTTGGCTTACATTTGTTAGTGATTTACACTACACTGAACCTGAATAGGCAAATTATGCACATTGCATTCAGCTTTCCTGGGCTATTGAAACACACTGCATTTAGCTTACATGGGTTAGTGATTGCCACAACACTGAGCATGCTAGAAGTGCACACCATCTTAAGCTATTCTAGGTCCATGACATACACTGTAGTGAGCTTGTGTGTGGGCTAGTGGTCACACTACACTGAGTGTACATGAGCTAGTGGTATACATTGCATTCAACATTCATGGATTAGTGATGTAAATAACATTGCACTTGCTTATGCTAGTGGTACACATTGCATTTAGTATGCATGGGCTAGTGGTGCACATATCAGTGAGTGCACATGGGTTAGTGGTGCACAATGTATTCAGCTTGTATTGGTTAGCTGTGTACACAGCATTGAGTATGAAAAGTCTAGTGATGCTCACTGTATTCAACTTGCATGGGACGGTAATGTACATAGCATTGAGCTTGCATTGGCTAGTGATGTACAATGCATTCAGCTTGCATGGGTTTGTGATGTACACAACATTAGGTTTAAATGTTCTAGTGGTGCACACTACATTCAGCTTGTATTGGATATATGTGTACACAGCATTAAGTATGAACAGTCTAGTGGTGCTCACTGTATTTGTATTCAGCTTGCATGGGACAGTAATGTACACAGCATTGAGCTTGCATTGGCTGGTGATGCACAATACATTCAGCTTACATGGGTTTGTGATGTACACAAGCTTTGAACTTCCATAGGTTAAGTGGTGCATACCGTATCCAGCTTGTATTGGGTTAGTGATATACACAACACTGAGCTAGCATGGGCTGGTGTTCTTCTTCTAATTTAACTTGCATAGGCTTCTGTGCACTTTACAGTCAGGTACACACATCAGGGTGTCTCAATGAGTTAGGGGTCTGCACTGCAGTGATGTTACAACAACTAATGGTGTACACAAGTATTGCTATGATTATCGATGTGTGCCCAGTTCCATATCACCACAGTGACAGGAAATTTGCCGACCATCATTATAGTGGGGCACAATGCCAACAACTGGCATTGCACCATCACTGTATAAAAGTTTGTTTTGGCATTCCATGCAGAGGGCTCTGCCCCCCCACACACCTCTTATTCTAGGTTACCAACCCGAGTCAGAGTTGGTTCGGGAGGGGCGAACTCCCCAGAGGCAGCAGCATCAGGAAATAGGACCATCACAGCGAACAGCTGATTCTGTCACTGTGATGGTCTTCACTGTTTTCCTGTTGCTGTGGCAACAGTATACGATGTGGGCCCTAGGATAATGAACAATACATCCTTTTCCAATTTAGATCAGATATTCAATAGTAATCCAACTGTAGAATTTAACTGAATACAGTTTCAGATCTAGATAACACTTTCCAGCTGATAGCCACCAGAGCAGATAATGCACTCCAAGCATTTCTAACAAAGTTCATGTTACAGTGAGTGGATGCCACACTGACTTAAGGATGTCATTCTGTTATTAAGTCCTTAGTAATTACTATTGCTGGAGACAATGAGTTCATATTAGCACGGTCCCACACTGTCTCACGTGATATCTTTTCATGCCCAGCCAGTGATTTTCTTTCAATGATAAGAAAATAATTATTCTAATGGATTTCTTATTGGCCGGGTACCAGAAAGTGTACATTAAATTTATAACAAATGATATAAAACTGTAAATACTCAGATTCCGATTACAGCCAAACACTCACTGTGTGAACTTGGGCACTTCCAACTGCTCCAGTTCCCAAGTTGTGGAAACAGGTAAAGCAGGACCACACCAGAACTGAGCTGTTGTATGTCATCTGGGCAATTCTATATAAACATAATGTAAAACAAAACAAAATAAAAATGTTAAGCCTATACTAACTGACCATCAATTTTTCTATTGAGATGGGTAGTTATCATTTGCCATAATAACTGGATGGTTATTGCATTCACAAGCTTACTAAAGTCGAGCTCTTGGCTTGAGACACTGTCTAGAAAATCGTACACTGCAGTTCATCTTTTAAAAGTATCTGAGTAAAACAACTCTGCTTGACCTAATTAATTTAGCACTGAATTTACAAGATGGATTCACTTGCAAAACCAGTATCCTCCTCTTATATCCAAGTAGATCTCCATTACAAAACCAAACAGTTCCTTTAAAAAAAAATGACAGCTCATTTTTCTGTTAACACTTTTCTCTGTGCTAACAGACATCAAGGCAATGCAAAGTCACCACTGCAACCCACTTAGAAAGAAAATAAAACTTTTTGTCTTTATTTTACTATTTTGTGATACTGTGCTGCAGAATAACACCATAATCCAGGTTGGGGCAGAGACATAAAGAAGGGGGGACTCAAACAAATAAAAGACATGGAAAAAGTTAGGAAAACAATTGATACAAACTCTAATGTGGTCTTATAAACTCTGCTCACCAAAGAGGTAAATATTACTATGTATGTTATTAAAGCCACACGGTCATGAAATTAAACAACGCTTTGTAGTGATCCCACTACATCTTCAGGAGAAAGTAATGACCTGCAACAAGTTATGCAATATCAAATTCTATTTTACTTTTTACAGAATTACAACTAACATATTCAAACTCTATAAATTGGAATGTTTATCACATTACTACTATAATTCATCATTAACTGGATCCATTACCAAAATATTTTAAAAGTAAAACTATATTAAATGTAAAAGTATACTGTGGTCCATAACGGAAACAATAAAAAAAACTCTCTTTCTTCTGTAGAGATATTTTGAATTTTGTAATATCTAAGCACTGACCACTCTCAAAATAAAAGTAAAATATATTGAAGCTAATGTTCCTTATCTTGCACATTTCTTATTAACCATATAAAGATGGAACCTGTAGTACCCGTGTCTTAAGGACCAGCTACAAAATATCTTGTAGTCATGCCCAACCTAACATATTAACATGTGTCCATCCAATGATTTGAAAGGACTGCAGAAGTTAAGACCATCTCATTGGTACCTAACAGGTAGCCATCCACAAACACTGCATGAGGGGTGATATATTACGACATACAAAATCTCACTGCAGCATTCTGGACTAGCTGCAAATTGTTAACCACCTGACAAGCCCTTATAGACTGCACTAAAGTAATCAAATCTAGAGGAAACAAAGGCCTGAACCAAAGGGCTATGGTCTGCAGTCTGGCAGTGTTTTTAAGAAGAAAAAGCAGCCACGACCACCAAGACAACTGAGATAAAAATGCCAACTGTCTGTCAAGGACTACCCTGAGACTATGAACTTTCTCCTACCATTAGCTGAAACCCTTCAAGGACAAAGAGATTCAGGTTGATTTTCAAAGCCAGTAAGTGTTAATCACTGTCCACAAAGAGTCATTCAGTCTTCCCAAGGATCAGTGTTAGTCAACTGTAGGCCATCCAAGTGTTGCTTTCCACAAGGCAATCTTCCAGATGCAGCCCTGATAACACCTTATAAGGGGCAAAGGACAGATTATCATATTACTTACTTATCATTTGCATAGCAATGAAACCTAATGTTATATTGCCGCATCATCTCACCCAGCAGCAGCATGTATTCCACATAACAGAGGGGCAAGCCAGAACTCTTAGGAATTCTGCAGTCAATGGCCATGAGGTGTGACTGGAATGAACTGATTGCCACTAAATAGGCTTTCCACCCAGAAATGACCAGAACCATTAAAAACAGTTTCATTTAGTCTTTAAGCCCTTGATTTTGGCCAGTTACTCCATTTGACTTATGGTATCAAATATAGATGGCAGGTCGAGAAGAAGCAACACAGATACTGCCACTATCCCATGCCAGTTTTAAATAATTTGCACATTAAAGCAAGGTTATTTCAGTCCCAGACCTATGAAAGCCAGACTGAAATGGCTCTAAGATGCAATTATTTTCAGGGTGATCCATCAGCTATGCCACAACCATATTCTCAACAACCTTCTCCACAAATGAGCGGCTGGAGAAAGGTCAATCATTTTCAAGATTATCAGGATCTTATGAAACTTCTTCAGCAACATTCTCAATACCACCCTTTTCAGAGCTGGTGGTAATTGGTCCTGCTCAGAGAGGTTTTGAAGATATCCACACTGACAGGAACCAGAATATCTAGCCCTGATATAAGAAGTTGGGTCAGAACTGGGTCCAGTCTAGATGTGTGCAGACCATACTTAAGCAATAAGGCATGACCAGGGGTTATGCTAATGGTCTATTAATCACCTTCTAGGTGTACGTGGCATGAGGTGTAGCTGAGTGCCACATGCCCCTAGTAGAGGGTGATTAATCGACCATTAACATAATCCCTGGGAGTGCCTTATTGTTATTATAATAAAACATTTTTAAACAGTGTTAAACCTTGTTCAGCATATGGCTAAGCTCTACATGTATGTTAATAAAAGATTAACATAAAGGCTGTTAGAATGTTTGCAGCCAATAAGAAAGCTCCATTTCTCAGACCCTTTTATAATAAAAATTATCTTGTAGACATCTCCCTTATCCAGTTGACAAAACCTTTTAGGGCCTGACCATGCCCCGTCTCATTGACAGTATTAATACTGCCAACAGTAATGGCAGTGGTGGAATTGCAATCCTGGATACTGACAACTTTGACCATAAATAATTCAATAAACCATTCACAACTTTCAAAGGAACCAGGTGCTATGCACCACAGATAGTCATGATGTCAAAACACAATCCACAGTGTAGAACAGCGTGTTCAGCCAGTTCTTGCCAGATGCAACCAGTGCAGAGAAATGCTTTTTCTTCTCTGCTGTGAATGCCTGCTGGTAGGTTTTATAATGCTGTTCTGGAAGAATCTTGTCAGAAGTGCCCAGTTTCCATCACCTGCACTCAAATCTTCTGTCCTGAACTTCAAAAGACAAAGCTGTATAAAAAGAAAAGGCACCTCAGCATCAGGTTACGAGGTGGAGACAAACTGATGCCAAGGTGTCTAGAGTAGCAGCTAGAATCATATTATACCTCTTAATAGCCAGAATGCACCAACTGGTAGAGGCCCTAAAAAGACCTGAAGTGTCCAATAGATCAAGAAATCTCTCAGAATCCAAGTTCCATTTTCTACGTGTAATGAACAACCTCCACAGTCAGGGTGGCCTCTTCAGAATCCCGACACTAACATATGGTACAGTGGTCCAACTTCAGATTGGATCCACTGAGATATTACTAATCTCCAAATCTGATGAGAATATCAGGTCTTGTGGATCACCCCTGGAGTGTGGCCACCAAAATATCTTGTCTACGGCCCAGCTCTTTAACTGTCTGAAATCAATACTGTACAGTAAGTCTGAGGGGTCACTGATCCTTGCATTAAAATCCCTGAGAAGATGTCTCAGGAATTCTAAAGCCACAGCAAAACCTCTCAGAAACTCCCACAGGTATTAGCATCAGCCACAGTCCTGAGCACTAGGGAAGGAAAATCCTGCAGTTAACACCAGCCACACATTCCAGAGCCACTTACTCAAGAGGTTCTTTTGTCATTAAAATCCTGTGATTTATCTGTGCTGTTAACTTGCAACTGTATTGAGGCTAAGACTGAAGTATGAAATATCTTTACTGTTGTTCCTCCCAGTTAGTGTGCTTTCTGCAATGCTGTTTTTAAGAATACTGAGAGAGAGAGATACGATAGCAGCTGATCAAAGAGGGCTAAGAGCCTATCATCAAAAGCCTGTAACTATAATCTCTTCATGCTGTTACAATATCAATAGACTTGCTGCTCTTACTTTTATAGTCCTGAACCTATTCCACTTCATGCCTCTGTATTGGGGTAAGACTGCCATTTCTATATCTTTACGGCCATTTGCCATTTCCCACATCCACTGCGGTTTCTGCAGAGTGATTTTACTAAGAGAAAGAGAAACCAGACTACCAACTTTTTGGAGAAGGTAGGGCTTCCATCATTAAATCCTTTAGTAGACATAAAAGACCTCCACAGAGTAGCGAACAAGACTGAGAGTCAACATCAGGAGTAGGTGTTGTGGTTTAGTTTTCTT